>JAOWBC010000383.1:4882383-4893018 GCA_028566105.1 Hypoplectrus providencianus | reverse complement strand
AGTGGCATATTTACTTGCTTCTATTCAGACTGTTGTATTTATTTTTAATGATTGTCAGTTCCTGTTGTGGCAGTAACATTTTGCTGAAATGTAACATGCCTTTGAAAAATAAAATTGTATCTGTTTTGCTTTCAAACCTTTAGCAAAGTGTGGCTCATTCCATCATCCTACCATCATCAGCTCTGGAAAACAAACAATGTTTTCATTTTTTTTTAATTTAATATGTTAGAACTTGCCCAAGGAGGCAGGTGATTTGTGAGATTTACTCGCTGGAAAAGGAATTTCATTATCACCCCAAGCAATTTTAAAGTCCCTACTGGCTAAGTCTTGTTTTCATGTCGCACCAAAACCATGTTAAAGTTTGTCACGGAGCCAGTTATTTAGTCAAACTGTCCACCACAACAACTACTTGACTGGTGTAATTTTTTTTTTTTTTAACAGATGTTCAACGTCTACAGACTCTAGTTTTGTTTTCATCAATGATTTTCTGTGCAGATTTTGAAGATGTGCATGAGAAAAGCTAGATGGAAACATAAATTTCAAAATGTTTATACATTCGATTAAGGGAATTACAAAGAAAATGAATATGCTAAACAGTTTCCCATTTGAATCCAATTCCTGAAGACTTCTCTCCATTATTTATTTAGAGTGGCCAAAGTTTTCTGATTAACAACCTCCTCCTCGTTGTTTTTGTCTTTTGTGCAATCTCTACTTCTTCTACTGTTAACTGAGAGATTAGCCTACAGCAATACATTACACTGCCATCTTCAGGCCAAAGTATGTATATGCAGCTTTGCATATTTGCTCTAAACCAGTGGATGAAACTAGTTTAGCATCACCATGAGGTTTACATGGTGTTGCTTGAGATGTTTTAAGTGGAATTGTCTCAACTCCCGTTGTATGGCTTCCATTGCCATTTGGTTCAGTAACTTGTGTTCCCTTCAGAATAAATTGTCATAACTTATGTCATAAGTGGTGAGTTTGCCTCAGTCCATCAATAGACAATTTGAAATATCTGTTGCCTCATGCACATCATGTCAATTTGCATAATATCACAAAACAGCCCCTCAGCTAGCTGAAGTGTGTGACACAGCCGAGGAGGTGAGAAGGCGCGAGCTGTCTCTCCGTAACACATCGGCTTGCGATTGAACAAACACCCAGATGATGCAGAGCGATGGAGCACTTACATGTGCCCTGCTCTGTTGTGTCCCTGAGAAAGACGAAGCTGAGATGTTGATGCACCACCTGTCGAAGCATCAAGCATCACCGAGAAGAGGCATTTGAGTGATATTTTCTGGATTTATTTCCATGCACACAGTCAAACATTGGGAGCATTTAATTCATCTGCTTTTATTACTCAGCCATCTGTCTTAATGGAAGATGCACTTAGAAACCTAAATGTAGTTACAGGAAGTCCTGTATCCCAAGTGCTTTTGTTTTCTTGCTAACGTGACTCATCTTTGTGGAAATGCTTGTTTTTGAACAAAACCTTGCGGTCTTTAGGGTCATGATAGTGTCGGCCAGTATTTTAATGATAGCGATCTGACTGTAGAAAAGACATAAGGCTAAATTTATATTAAAATGTCTCCTGGCAACAAGATGCTCCAACAATATGAGATTAAAATGACAACAACGAGTGAATTGCTGAAGGCCGAACGGCTGCTTCAAAAAGACTTCAGGCTTTCTTTTAACATTCACATTTAAATCTTGACAAGCTTCAACGAGACGAGGTAATTTTAGTTTACTTCATGTTAACTGGATGTGACATCATCCATCTCTGCTGCCTGAATATGTTTGCTGCCTTCAGAAAGGGTTAGGATTATCATCTGCTCCCTCGATAACACAGAGGATGAGACAGCATCGTCAGCCTGCTGCTTTTCAACTCCATTGTTAGGGTGTGTTTGTATGTGTGTGTGTGTGTGTTTATGCTTTTATGTGTCTATATTTGCATTTGAGGAGGAATATGCATGTATGCCTTCATGTTAATAAAAGTCTGTGGTCCTTGTGTGTGTGAGTGTGCATGTTTGTATGTGTGTGTGAGTTCGCAGAGGGCTGTGAAGCATATGATAATCGTCGATGACTCATCCAGACCTTTGCTTATTATTTTACATGCAGGAGACGAAGAGAGAAGGAGGAAGAAAGAGATGAAAGGAGGAATTACTGTATTTGGGAAGTTGTGTTGAGGTGTGGGTCAGACAGTGTGTGTGTATGTGCGTGTGTGTGTGTGTGTGTGTGTGTGTGCGTGCATATACCCAGGAGATGATGTTGCCTCCCACTGACCCTTGAGATCTCCTGTGTGTGAGTCCTTGTGTAGGAATCTGTATCGGGTAAACACACTCAATAGGACAGCTTTCAGTGAAAATACAATTTATTTTTGACATTTGCCCATAAACTGCTGGGAACCAGTTAATGAGGCTCTCTGGCAAGATTCCTGCACTTCTAAAATAGGGCTCTATCTTTTCCAGCACACATGTGGTGTTGATGTATTATTATTGGTTAAAAGTAGCACAGAAGATGTTTTGACTACGTTGATTAATGTGCTTTAAATGAGAAACAGAAACAGAGATATGCAGGCATGTCAGCTCATATACTGAGGATGGACAGGACAATGTCTTCATGTGTTCAGTCATGGACGACACGTCTTGGTGACATGTTTTTTAACAAAATATGCTGAGACATTATTACCTTGCTCAGTAGCTGATTTCCTGAATTCAAACCTGAAATCATAAACTGTCCCCATGAAAATAAATAAAAAGCAGTACAAAAAATGTCACCATAAAGGGACTGTAGCAGAAAACAGCATGGCCCACATTGTGAAGTCCAACTGAAATCGCATAGCAATTCCTTTTCGTGGCCAAAAATGTCAGCGTGAGAGGAAAGCACGAACAGGCTGTTTACCATGCTGCATCTGAGCAGCTAGTTAGTTAATTATCTCTTCCTCAGTGGGGGTTGGATTCAGCATTTAGGGACAAGACATGTGTTTTTAAGTCAGATAAGGAGGGACTTTAGCATGAAAGTTAATCTGGGTTGCCGTTAAGAGCAGAAATGTGCGCTGGAGCAGACAAGAACAAAAATGCAAATACATTTCAGTTGGACTTCATTATTACAGCTTCCTGGATTTATACAAATAGCAAAAGATAAATGAGTATGTGGTGATTTATTGTCTGCCGGACTACAATGGCAATGCACACACCCTGTTTTATACCGATTATTATTTTAAATATTTTTTTATTAAACACGTAGATTGAAAAGAATGTTGATGTGTTCTCTTAATCAGTTTCAATCTTTTATCAAGTAGAAATGACTCAAATGTGATTTTATCTGCCATTGTTTTTTATAGAGCTTTGACTGATTTGATCAAACCTAATGAGGATAATTGTTCCTCACTTATGGTCATAATTAAGTGTATAATTATTCAATTACTAGGACTTTCTAATACTGACTGAATTCATTCATAAATGAACAACATATGGACAACAGACTGTGATATCCTGAGGGGAGTCAATCTGGATATTTTTATACTAAGAAACTAAGTCAAGAGACATTAATGTAAACGGTCGCTTCACACAAACTTCCTGCTTTACAGCTCTTGAGAAAGGGCAGGAATATTGTGACTGCAGGGCAACACGGACTCAGTTATTGTATTTTGTAGCCTGCAGGTTCTTGATTCAACTCATGTCAGTGTTATGACATTTTCTTCTGACTTGTGTGAGTCTCTACAGCAGCTACGATCTGAGAACCAAACCAACACACAGACTTACATAAACCACCTTTAAAACAAATACTTCACCACTAATATCTATGTCTGTCGGTCACTGCAGTGTGTTGATGCAGTTACAAGCTGATTTTGAATTCATTTTATTCTGTTTCCTTTAGTCCTTGTGTGAATTTAAAATGATAATTAATGCCATCAGGCCATCTCTACAACCATATTAAGCACTTTACAACTTTTATTCAAAGGCTCTAGACAAACAGAGATCAGTAATATTACTATAATTGTCTCTGAACGTTACCTTTTCTCATATTGAACTGGTCATGCTCATTTCCCAGGATGTGCCCAGACCTTGCTATGAAAGATTTGCCTTTGTGTCACTGTTACACGCTGAGAAGAAACTTTCTCAAAGCACATCCTGTGTGTCCTTGATTTCACCAGCAGCTGCTGAAATGAAACCTTTTAATATTTAAAGTATAGCAATTTCTAAATCCACATTTAATGGAACAGTATCAATTTCTTAAGTCTCCTGTTAAAACTTTACAACTTCACAACCATTTTTTGTATGAAGTGGACCGATCTTGTAATGTGATTAATTTTATTCATCAAGGTAGGGAACTTCCTTCCTCCTGAGAGGACACAGGTCAGGGTCAGTTACAGCACAGCACCTCTGGACCTGGTACATGTAGCATCTCACCAACATGAAGCCTGAAGCTTCTGCTGCACATGATGGTTCATTACTTACTGCTCTGCGGCCTGCTGCGAAACAAAGCGTCTTTGAAACCACATTGTGGTTTCTCTCACCAGGGTGTAGCTGTTAAACTCATCAGTTTCCCCTGATGCTAACACACTGTACACTCACACAGTCCGGAGAGCAATTTACAGAGCAGGACAGAAGTGTCTCTAACCTTTAGCCCTGCATGTTCAGAACCGAGTCTCAGAGCTGCCCCTCTTCAGCGTGCTGCTGTTAAACTCATCATGCTCAAAACTCAGATTGTTATGCGACCTGGATATCATTAGCAGCTTCTCCCGTTTACTGTAATCACGCCTCAGTGTTGCGGAAGCATCCAGCAGCCGCTCCCCCTGCTCCTCCCTGTCCTCCAATCGCATGTAGCCTTTACTGCTGCCCCGAGTGCCGCTGGAACTACGGCTGCTGTTGCTACGGTCGAGGCGGGGCCAGCTGGGGTGCTTCCGCTGCTCCGGGTGCACGCTGAGCATGCTTGGCCCACGCTCCAGGTCCAGAGATTTGGAGTGGCTGCCGAGCATGTGCAAGGAGGAGTTGGAGCCAAAGTCGCTCCTTGCTGCTCCTGGGGAGAGCCAGCAGCCTGAGGTAGAGGAGGGAGCAGGGGACAGGGAGCAGGAGGAGACAGAGGAGCAGTGGGAGGAAGAGGAGGCGGAGTTGCTGCGGTGTAAGCCCGGCGGTTTGGAGGCCTTGGCAACAGATGCTACAGGAACCACCAGAGACTCCATAGAGCTCAGCGGCTGAGCCTTCTGGCCGTCCCTCCTCTCACCTCCTCGCTCCTCCTCAGTGATCGCCTCCATCTCTGGTTCGTCAATAACGCAGTTGTTGAGTTTTATAACAGGGAGAGTGAATGCAGAGATAGAGGAGGAGACGATGGAGCGTGCATGGTGTCCTCCCTTCTCCACATCCCCATCCACCGACCACTGGTGGCGTATCGAATCCGAGCGGGCCAGGCCGAGCCCTGGGCCGCCGAAAGGTCGATCCTTGTAGAGCGGCGCCAGCAGCCCCGCAAAGCTACAATCCAATTTAGCTTGCCCCCTGTATCTGTGAAACTCCTCGTCCCCTAACAGCACCTCCTCTTCTTCTGTCGACCCTCCCCCTCCGGCGCCACCTCCGGTCCGAGCAGAGAATGCCAGGGGGGAGTTACTGGCCAGCCGGGCTGTGTTATCTATTCCAAACGCTCGAAGATCCCCAACTTCTCTTGCATAGGTGCTGGTGCTGTTGCGGTGATGCCGTTGTTTTTGCTCTTTCTGCCTGAGGCGATGGATGTCAATGACGGTGGAGTACATGTCTCTCATATGGATTATCTAGAGCAAAAGAGAAATATAATATATTTGTAGCGGAGGTATTTGTTTTTTTATTGCCTGCGAATATGTTTTACTACACCTTTATTAAATATTATTCTACGGATTCAAATTTGTATGTGTGTTTTGTGTGACCTTGGAATATATTGTTTCTCACATGGATTACCTGAAGGGGCAATGGGAGGAGGAGAGGAGTAATCGAATCAGGGCAGAGAAAGAGAGGGCATCAGAGCAGAGGAAATGTGATCAGAGGAAAATTGCACGGATAGGGATGGAATGAGGTTGGCAGAAATATGATTTGCATGTTAGTTATGTAGAGATGAATATGGATGACTGCACTGTGCATGCCCCTCATTTTGTAGAGTGGAGGAAAAACTGAAATGAGGATATGGAATTGGGGAGGAATATTAACTACATCTTCTATTCACTCAGGTATTGTGTTTTAGAATTGAAAAACCTGTTTGAAAATGTCCTTTGTAACCTTTTGAAGAACCAATTTCTGCTCAAATCAGTGTATCCATCCTTGCAAGGTAATATCATTTCTGTTTATATTTCCTGTCACAGTTTATTGTCTTACATGGAGAGCCTGAAATATCTTGCTAGTCCACTATTTATTACTCCGCTGATGCCCTTTCAAGTATTTATCTATGGAAGTAGATTGGATGATTTCAGCCGTACCTTTGTTTCTCTGTCTCTGTTTTCATGAAGAATGGCATTAGCACAGATGAAGATGAAAATCCCAATGCCCATGGTGAAAGGCCCGAACATCTTCATCCTCTCAGAGTGACGATGCTGCTCCAGGAACCGCATCAGAGCGCTCCCAGTCTGCTTGGAGGGTGTATCTACATGCAAAGCACATGGAGGGTAGGAGCCATTTCACCTCTTGTGTCAGACACCAGCACACCACATAGTGCATCTCACACAATATCAGAATAGGAATATAAAAAACAAAAAACATGTTGAGCTGTCTTGCCAGGAAGAGGGCTTAATAACTTTCCAAAGTTAGGCTAAATTTGGGAGGGGAAAAGTGGAGTCTAAACCATGAAGCACAAAAAGGAAGTTTAGTGAGAGTACAGAGAAGCTGACTTTTCAGTGCTTTGTTCACTCACCCTGCACATTGTGATTGGTGCTGGAGTTCGCCATGTCCTCGTCCGTGACTGCCATGTTGGCTGCATTTCCTTCACTTGTGGCAGATGTTTTAGTTCCTCCAGCAGTTGTCGCCTTGAATCCCCCTCCGGTCGGCGACCTGGCCGAGGGCAGGGTTTCACTGTGGGGCCAGTAACCCAGCGTAGCCATGCCGATCCCCACAGCCAAGATTACAAGTCCAAGGAGGAGGAAAAACCCGGAGGCAGAGTAGAGACGAAGCCTACCCCGTACCACCACAACATCTGTCCGCCGTTTCCGCTTTCTAAATGTAAAAGCATGGAGAGAAACGGAGCATTTTTGTAGAGAGATTGAAAAGCATTTGCATTGCAACACCTGGCACACTTTCTGGCTTTATAGTCAGTGCTAGCTCATTAAAACCAGTGTTGCTCATGAATGACAAAGAAATTAAACTGCCAACCAGTCACGCAGAGTAGTAGTAGAAAAGCTGGTGCAATTAAAGCTCCAAATAAGTCCGTAAGGTATTAGTATTGAGTTTTTGAAAAGAACATTAATTGCCTTGGTGCAGCCTCTTGGGTGGAGCCTCCCAGGCCTGGCGATGTAGGTAAGGGTCTGTGCTGGGAGCGGGAGGAGTCTTGGCGTTTTAGTTTTGCCAAGCCTGTAAGCACACCTGCTGCTGCCGTCATATTTCACCTGCAGACACACATGCAGAAGCAAAGAAGTAATGAGTTGAATATGTACAGTATGCCCAGCAGCTGGTCACTAACGTAACAGACACTGATGCAGAGCAGACCTCTTCGTTGTTTTTTTTTATACACACACTCAAAAAGAAGCAACTATGAAAAAAACAACTACAAACGTCAATTTGATAGAGGGGCAGATGCACAAACATTCACACTCAGAAAAAGCTTTACTAACAAACATATTTCAAAGCAGATCCGTGGATGCACATATGTATCTCAGCACGGCAAGGCTCCCAGATGCTGTAAATGTGAGTCACTTAATATTCAGAGCACAGCTTCTCACACAATTTAGCAGATTGAACCAGTTCCAGGGATCATAGCTCTATATGTCTTCTTTTATGCCGACATGTCACCTCATGTACTTCTGTACTTTTTTTTTTTAAAGCTGCAGGTGACTGATTTTACACACCTTTACAGGAAAGTGTGTCAGACTTTCAGCGTCTCTCAGAGTTCTTTATAGTTTAGCAGGGATTCAGATGAAAGTACACAAAATATAGACACCCAGTACAATGTCCTCTGTTTACTGGTGATGTTTTTGTTGTTGGCTGTCAGCTTCAGGACAACATGAGCAAGAATGTGCATGTGTGTGTGCATACTGTGTGTAGTCATACATTTACCCCTGCAGGATGTTTGTTTACTGCATTCGAGTGTATGAGGGAGAAACTCAGGAAACAAGATGATAAAGGGTTTAAAAATAGAAAGAAAGAAGACACAGAGGGAATTACGGATTTATCAATCCTGGGTAGTTTTTATTCATTTTAATTCTCCATTCGTATTTTTATTGCTGTCATTTATGTTGTTGTCGAAGTTATAAAATTGGAAATACAGTGCTGCAATTATGACATAATATTCAAATGAATCATAGTCTTTCTGCTCACCAGCTGCTCAGATGTCTATTAATAGTTATTGAAGGGAAGAGGGTTTAAAACCAACACAGGCTTATTCCAGAATCATTGGTCTTTAAGTGCCTGTAAATCTGGGCTCACATGGACATTAGCATTGTCTCGTTTATCACTAAGAGGATTAAACGGACTATATTTGAGGCTGAATAACAAAGGTGAATGGAAATGTCAAGTAATACTCTTCCGTTGAAATTCTGGCAGTTACGTCATTGCCGCAGATTAATTTTTATTGGCTGCCATGATCTAACTTGTGCTGTAAACACTGAGCATTGTGGGTGAAAATATAAACCTGCATGTCACCAGCAGTAGAGGCGTCTATATACCTCACTATACACAGCAAGGAGAAAAAGTGAAAGGTGTCTTTGAAGCAACCTTAACATGTCCAATATGAGAATGGAATTTGGTTTGAATGTTGGTGGCAAAATGTAACTAAGTACATTTGCTCAAGTACTGTACTTAAGTATTTCCATATTTTGTAACTTTATAATTTTACTCCTTCTTCTTTTGAGGCAAATACGTACTTTTTACTCCAAAACATTTAACTGACAGCTTTAGTTTCTTTTCAGGTTGACATTTAACATTCTCATATGTGTCATTCTGGGTGGTATTAATGGTCTAATTCTCTTGTTTAGGCTGAAAATCTTGTCATAAATACAATCAAATGTCACAAATATATACATATATATCAGTTTGAGTGGGGACATTTTGCATAAAGATTGCTTTTACTTTTGATACTTTAAGTACTTTTTGATGCTGACACTTTCTAACTTTTGCTTAAGAAAGTGTGAATGTAGGATTTTAACTTGTAGAGGAGTAATTTCACAGTGTGGTATTGGTACTTTGACTTAAATAGAATAATCCATGAGCAATATTCTTGCCAATGAAAGAGGGTTAGGGACAGTTTGGAGAAAATAAATGAAAGGAGGAAAAAAAATCAATGTGCTCTTGGAGAAATATTGTGGTTTTTGCTCATTTATCATGCTGATGAAAATCAGGTGGTAGCTTGCAGTTGGCCACAGATAGTTGGCCCTTTCTCCAAAAGCAATGATCCTCTGGTGACACAGGAGCAACAAATCTCTGAATATTTATCCAATAATACCAAACACAAAAAGTTGACTTCATTCTCGTCATTTCAACTTTTTTTTCTCTCAAAACTGTATTGCCTAAAATGTCCTCTTAGAATTTTTTCTCCCATCTGGCCCCAAGTCATATCGGATAGATTTTCATCGGCAGTAATAGTTTTTTAACAAGGCAGACAGCAACTCCCATGATCCTTCGCTGACATCATCACAGTCCGCCTTAAGTTATTGTTGTGATTGAGAGTCCTCCAGCAGCAAAAATCATGTAGTGTGTGTTTAAATAACACAAAAGTATATCAAGGAGCAAAGTGGACCTGAGGTATTTATTTGGTTTCCAGTTTTCTGTGCGCTTTTGTGCATCTGTGTATATATAAGAGGATAAAACAGATTTAGCATGGGAACAAGAACACACCCGTGACCTTCCACTGTCTATTTTTTAATTCCTCTTCCCATCTGAAAATCTCTTTCTGCCTCTCTTTCTTCCTCGAAGAATACACTATCTGTAAATCTCTCTCTCTCTCTTCCATTCTCACCCTCAGTCTGCCAGCTAATGCATTCTGGTTGTGACCCTGAATAATGTTTCCCTCTTTTTCCTCCACCCCAGCTGACTCTCATCTCATCTCTGTGTTTGTCTTTCTCCTCCTCTCTACACTCTCTCCCCTCAGATCTATTTTTAATCTGTCTCTAATTTTAATTTTCTTTTATTCGGTCACTTTCCTCTTCCTCTTGCCCTTCCTTTCTTTTCCTGTACATATCTCAAGGCAATAAAGTCTGCTGGAGGATTCGGAATCAAACAAAGCTCTTAGTATTCAAAGTAACTGTGAATCACACACAGGACCAGACGTTCTCTCCTCCTACCCTCTTTTCTCCTTCTCAAATCTTAATGTATTTTTCATGTCAATCATCTTATTGGTAATACTGCTGTAGGAAAGTGCTTTACCACAGATGGTGAATCACACAAGGACAAACAACCGGCCTTGTTTCTCGGGTTTTTCTGTGCTCACTCTCACCCTCTCTCTCTCTCTCTCTCTCTCTCTCTCTCTCTCTCT
>JAOWBC010000383.1:4846175-4881453 GCA_028566105.1 Hypoplectrus providencianus | reverse complement strand
AAGAGATTAATTAGATTAATTAATTACAGATCATAATTAATTAATCGCACAATTTTTTTAATCTCTTGACAGCACTATATTATATTGATCCATTCTCCTTAAAGGCTTATCCGAACTCAGACGGGGGGCTGGAGCTGATCCCATCTGACATTTTCAGAGAGGCATACAGAGTTACACCCTGGACAGGAGGCCAGACTATCCAGACACCGAGACAAACAACCATTCAACCTCTCATATACTCCTATGGACAATTTAGAGTAATCAGTTAAATCTGAGTTGCATGTATATGGACTGTGGGAGGAAACCGGCAGACCCAGAGAGAACCCACAGTAACACAAGGAGAACGTGCAAACTCCACAAAGAAGAGCCACAGGCTGGCGTCAGACCGGCAGTTATAAATCTATAATATGATCAGATGAAGCCTCGCATGTGTGTGTCATTGAGTGCAGGGCTGCCTGCCCTCACAGGTGGCTCTGTACTGCCTTCAGCCTTCCTTATCTTACTCCTTTGGCTGTTGGAGTTTTGTAGAAAAGAAAGTAGTTCCTACCTAAACCAAGCAGAAAATATTTGATTTTTTGGTGAATTGTTCCTTTAACACACTTGCAACAACATTGCCTTTCTCTTGGAATTAATCACACATTGATCATGAGCAGACTGTCTGAATATTAATGTTAATTTTTTCCACCTCCTATCACATGCAACCTCGAAATTATGTGGAATCCACCGTCCATTTTCCGCCTCGCTGCCTTAATAAGCAGTTTACTAAATTAGTGTTTGGTGAATCATGACGCTGTGTGTGATCACCATATTCATAATGAGTAAATTGCTCCTGCTGTTTATCCGAGCATACCTACAGTAAGGCAGGTAGGCAAGACATAATTTAACATAGCCCGGCCCTCAGGGTTAGATTTATTCTGTTACTGCACATGTCTGAGAGACTTTTACAGCATGAGATACACCTTTACATTGTACCACTTCCTCTGTGTGATTATCTACATTATCTATAGGAGACGTCACGTGATGTGTTGTCCCTATAGCAACTACATGTGCTGCTGCGAGGTGACACGTTTCTATAGCAACTACCAGCTGTGTGCAGAGGAATGACAGGTGTTCCATAATAAAACTAAATCGTTTTAACAAAGGTGCATTTCTCACGTCATTTTGGATTTATATTTTTTTTTATTGTGGGGTAAAACGAGACCTTTATGTCACAGCACATGGTTTTGGAATGATTTCACTCCACCTCCCCATCAATTTCAAAGAGGCGTGATTGAGTGGGGGAGGAACGACGGCAACAACAAAGGATGCTAAAGTAGAAACGGGTAGCGGGGGGGGGGATTGGCAGGTGGGATGAAATGAGAAGAGGGGGTGGTGAAAGGGAGACACCAAGGATGAACAGATAGGATGAGACAGAGAGTTTGGCATGAAAGGGGCTTGCTAAAAAAAATGCTTTTTTGCACTCAACATTTAGGTGTTAACATTGTGTTAATCACATCTTTTTGTTGTGATTGGTGCTGAGGCTCGACAAGGCTCCACACAGAGATACAGCGGAGAGGTATGAGCACAGGACAGGTGGGGGAGAAAGACAAAAAGAGCAGAAGAAGAAAAGATGGAAGAGGAAGACAGCCAAAGGGGAGGACAGGGAGATTTAGAATAGAGGAGGCGCTTTGATCTGCATGTAACAAACTCCAGAGACTTCACTCTAGAAGCACGCTGAGAAAAGTTTGTCTCAAATGACTCCCCTCAGTGAACTGTGTGCCAACACGTCATGGGGAACAGCATCTAATATGGACACGGAGAGAAAGGGGAAAGCAGCGAGGGGGAATGTAATGAGAGAGGAATGAGCAGCGTGGTAGGGAGAGAAAAATTATCATCTATTGTGTGTCCTATTATAGTAACAATGTGTTTTTGTGTCTGTCATTAACTGAGCTGGTGAGGTTAACAGGGGCCAAAACCAAAAACACTGCCAGAGGCTCTTTTTTTCCACCTGAGCTGGATTTAAATAGAGAGACAGACAACCCACCCCCTCCCTGCTGCTGCAGTTAAGGTCACCTGTCATAATAGCAGGAGCTGGGAGTCCAGCATGGAAGACTATCCTCAAAACAACACACATAAGTACGAGTTTTTCCGGGGACCATGGGCAGACTTGGGTTTTGGCACAGGTTGTTTACTTCTTGTTCCGTCGCAGACTGAAATGAGTTAGGGCAAATATGCTCTGAATGATATCTGATCTTTGAACAACCTGTTCTTGACACCGTTTTTGACTTGGAATAGTTAAATAAAGAGGCTGTTAAGTATTTTTGTGCCCAGGTCAAAATTAAGTACTTCATTTACATGTACAGCCACAGAAACCCCAGGCACAGTGATTAGACAGAGCTCAGGGTGGTGGAGCAGAGCATTTCACAGACTGATTTCTTTTGAGAAGAATCATCTAGTGTAATGCTGGACATGTATTTTCCTATATAGAATCTCAACACACACCTTACCTATAAGTTGGACAACTTTATGTTGGATCTAGTATTCTAGTATAGTATAATATAACATATAGTAAAAAGCAGTATAAAACAATATTGTCTAACTGTATATGTAGTATAGTGTAGTGCAATAGGGGAAAATACATGTTGTGTAGAGTATAATAGTATAGTACAATAAAAGTACAGTGTGATATAGTACAGTATTGTAGAGTATATAATTTTATGTGAATATAGTAAAATACTGTAAAATATAGCACAATATTGTATAATATAGTACAATATAGTATTGTTTAATGCAGTATAGTGCATTTTAATATAGGATAGAATAACATATTATTTTGTTGTATGTAGGATTGGACAATGGACTTTTAAATGATTGTATCATTATATTGTTTTGCATGCTTCAGCCCATTAACTACAAACTGTGTACACTCTATATTACATTCATCACGTAATCACTTTACCAAATGGGTGCTGGGAGGAAATGTAGTTACAATGAGAGACCTTTTTTTTTGGAAATCCTCTTAGCTTGTGCCTTCCAAAACCCCCAAACCATCAACCTATAATGGAAGAAGTTCACGTGATCCCTTTTACAATGTTTTAAATGCTCTTTTTGCCTCCCTGGTTTCATTTTTCCGACAAAGTAGCTCACAAATGTGATGCTTTTTGGCTACAGCTTTTAATGGCTGGTGTCCACAAACACACTAACATGCACTAAGCTTCGTGAAATTACATTTCTACACACAGATAACTGAACTTTAACAAAAATAAACAGTTTCCTGTGAGAGATAATCTCAGGATGATTCATTTCCTCAAGTAAATTTTTATAGTTTACTGCTGTAAGCCGCCTCACGGGTAGAGTCAAATTCCAGCTTGTGTAGTGTGCTCTGATAAATGGTCAACACAAACCTGAAGGACAGCTTTTTTTTTATGACAGACCACTATTACTACGATCCTTTAAAGATCAGTTTTCTGCTTTACCCGGCAATATGTGACAGGAACAGCATCACGCAGAGAGAGGAGGTGACATGTGACACAAAGCTGTGACATTGATTAGCACACATGGAGTTCCTTACAGCACTAACGGATCTGTTCTGGCTGTTGTTGTTCCTTCATGCTCATTTCCTTTGTTGATGCCTGAAGTGTTATTCTCTGTCTGCTTTTCCTGAAAGGCATGGACATGTGACATGAACCCTGACCAGTGGAAACCTTTCTGGAGGAGCCACCATGTTCTTCAAGCCATGTGTCCGACCTTTATATCATTTCACGTGCATCTGTTAGATACAGGTGATTAATTGGTTTGTTTTTAATTATTTATTTATGTAGAATTGACATATCTATTCAGTGTTTTTTTTCTTTTTAATTCTTGATAGTTAAACCGGATATTTTAGAAAACGAAAGTCATAAACTCATCAATACCCCTCTGTACAAGCATTTCTGCATGGGATCCATCAGTATCAGTATCTTAGTGAGAGATATTTCTGTCCAATCAGTGCACCATCTACAGAGCAAAGGTTTATTTCATCAAAGACTAAAAATGTTACATATCATATGGCAGCAGTTAAATATCAGCTGCCGTAATCGCTTATCCGGGAATTTTCCCTTTCTAAAATAGGTATCAGCCTCAAATATCCCATATTGGTGGGGTTCTAATTTGGGGTAAAGTTTTCTCAAACAACAGACTTTGGCTGATAAAAGTCGACCATATTTATCTGCTTTTTCCAAGCATTTCCATATGGTGGAGCCAAGTGCCAACTTTGATATATTAAGTGAACAGAAAAAATTCCCAGCTGTAATTCGAATTTGAATGCTGACTTGAACATGAATATCAAATTAGAAACTGATAATTACATGAATATGTCATCAGAATATGTTATCTTATAAGGTTGAAAATGAGTTTTAAGTGTCATGGGGGTTATATGATGTCACCATGAGACCCAAACAAGTGAAACAGTACAGAAAAGTTTGGAAAATGGCAGTTAAGATCACACACATAAACACACACACACACACACACACACAGGAAGAACAGGTCTAATCAGGCAAAAGTGGAAACACCTGTGCTGTGCTTTTGAGATATAGCATGAGAAAATTGCCAAGAAAAACTTTAACGGCGCAGCTATCACATTTTCCAGCGCTGAGTTGGTTCACAGTGTGCAACATTTTGTTTTCTGCAGCAACACTGATTAGAAGTGAGTCACGGAACTGACTCGAATTAAATATGATACCTGATAGTTTGAGTCTGGCTCCTGAGCCTGATACAGTATTCTGACTGAACTCCGTCCTTCTTGTACAGTAGTTCTCTAAAGACTTTTCATTGAAGCTGTGTTTCATGTCCATTTCATCTGATCATAGACCACTGAGGAGGAGACAGGAAGCAAAGGAATTTGTATCAGAGGAAGGCGAATGAGCAAAAGATAAACAGATAGCGAGCGTGTGTTGTGTGCATCGCTCTCCTCCTACAGACTCACGGTCAATGGTGAGTCATCTGTCTGGAGAATATGTCACTTTGTGTTTTCCCGCTGACCTTTCGGCAGCACATTTTCTGATGCAAGCACTCAAGTGTCAAATCCTGCACCCTCTTCACCATCTTGTTTGTTTTTTATTTCCTCATTATTTAGATGATACATGGTGGGGTTTTTTTTGTTTTTTTTAAGTCTCGCATCCTTCGCACTGAATCAGTGTCATTGCTGTGATAAATTCAGCTCTACTCAATTGAATTATGTTTGAATTGAATCATCAGATGCTCATGCCGGGCCCGTGTGTGTGTGTGTGTGTGTGTGTGTGTGTGTGTGTGTGTGTATGGATTGATCCCCCTGTTGATTCTAACAAATGACTCATTTTGTCTCCCTCACAGTCCCAGTTTTCAGTCACTCACCCACTCTCATCCTAAATCACAAGCTGTCCCCAACTGCCCTGCTGCAGTGATGCCCAAACTGGAGTCCTGGGACTCCAGTGGGGTCCATGTTTCCAATCTGGAGGCCCACTCTTCTTTGCTTTAGAAATAATTAAATTTCACTAACATTTGCCATGAACCATTCTTATTCAATCTGCCCTTCAGAACATTCCCAGTGAAGCCATGTCTTCAATCAGATACCCTTTCATAATTCCTCAGAAGTAGGGTCTCTAGCATGAGCTCTTAGTATCAGTTGGCGGTTTGTGGGTTAGCACATCTCTATGGGAGTCTTTGGAGCGACAAAGCAAAGGAACTGCTGACCTCCCAGAGGGGTATTTAAACAGGATTATCCAGTTACTGGATATGTGTGAAGGAGGATTAGCTGATATGTTGCCTGACTTCCTAATGATTCTCAAATTAAACTCAGATGCATTTCTGCATAGAGGTTGGCAGCAAAAGACGTTCTCTAAGAGCCATTTGGCTCACTGAGTCACCCCAGTTCTTCAAACAGCTCTCAAGGTGACAGTTACTCCTAATTCACCAACTAAGGACAATAAAACCAGCGACAGAGCGTGTGTTAAAGTCTCCCAGTAGCTATCAAGAAGAGAAATGCTGACAAGTTATGGACAAAAACTGCTGATGCTTATGATGTTTATTTATTCTAACCTTCAAATTCCTAATCATCCCCTCCCCCCAAATCTGCCAGCGTCAGAATATGCCAAGCTCATGTTGTGTTTGCTTGTGGTCACTCCCATTTTGACAGATTAGTCCAAGTTGGCCTCAGTCATTCCATTCAAAATTGTTTATGTCAGGATTGATAAGATGGCTGACATCTAACGAGACTCAGAAAACTTAGATGCCACTAGAAAGCACTGATCAAATTGAACCAAAATTATGCTACTGTGTGGCCTATTCACCTCATATTTTATTGATTGTTTAGCTTTTTAGCTGTTTCAGAAAACTTGTGACCTGGCCGCCATGGTTTTCATGCTTTAAAACAGACCAAGTACAACCTCAGCTTGCATGTGTTTCCCAGAGCTACACAGCATGCTACATCGCTGCAGTTGGTTGAGGAGTGTGTTCATTGCTCTGAGTAGTTTAGGCCTACTCAGAGGCATGTTGGTATGCACCGGTTGAACACTCCTAACGAACTGAGAAGTTTCAAAGTCCTTTTTGCAAATTAGTTTGGAGAAGCCAGTGGAGTCTAGCCAGTGAGAGCCGCCCACCCTTTCCAGAGGCACATTGTCAAATATTCCTCATACCTGTTTGATATGAAGTGGAGAAGAAAAACATCATCTGTGGGCTTGCTGGTGCCAAGAAATCAGACATAACCACTATGACACAGGATCACTATATCAGTCACACTTCAGTATGTAAATGAAGGCCAACAGAGACAGAATGTCCTGAACACCCACATCTTGTCATGTCCTTATTTTTGCACCACATACAGCACGTTTCACTGTGCTCACCTTCAGTCTGAGTATACATACACATTGGCTGTTGAAGCGTAGTAACTGGAAGCCATTCACTGCCAAAAAGTGAAAGGAAACTTGAAGCCTCCAGTACAAATACACTGATAATAGACTTTACAATAAAGTAAAGCCCCTTTCACACATTTACTGCAATCCTGAGTGAGTGTACTGATTACGTTTCTGTCATGAAATTGGTGCCAAACTGGTAAATATTAACATCCAGGGGTGAAAAAGAATGGCAATTTACACCAATTGCCATTTGAAATGTCTAACTTGGGAGACAACGAGATTCCAAAGCTACTGTTGGTTTGTGCAAGCGCCAAAATCTTTAGACAAATTGGTTGTTCATGACCAAATTACAAACCGGCTACCTAAACTTCACACTCTATGCATCATGATGTGAACAGACCAAAGTACTTCCAGTACTTGTGAGCACATGTAACAAACACTAAATAAATGAGAGGGCAACTCAGTTCTTATGAGAAAATAGCTAAAGAGACATCATGTGCCGTAGTTTCTGTCATAATATAATAATTCAGAAGGAGTACGTGTAAACTTTTCAGTGGAAAAATACCCCATAGTAATCTTCTAACAAGAGTTATTCATTTGCTTAAAGCATTTGGAAGGTTTTGACTGAAGGTGCACTGAAAATGACCCTTGGCCATATAATGGTGACCTTTGACCTATCTTTGTCCCTACTATTGACATCATACATTGCTTGGCTTCTAAAAGTCAATGATCATCAAAAAAATGATCAATTCTGGCTGAGTTGACAGATCCAAAATATCCCCATTCCTATAAATCAATAAACACAAACACTAATATGCACACACATAAGCATTCAAAATATTTTAGATACTCTTAAAAGGAAAACTATCACTTACAGTCATGACATGGCCACTGACAAATGATCAGTCTGTCAGGAGCTTATGGCTCTGATGTTCAACTGCCCTGTTCATCAAATATTCAACAACATGTCATAAAATATGGATGGTAATAAAAAGATCGAGTAGAGCTGTCAACTTAGATTTTTTAAGAGTTGAGTCTGAGTTCTTACCTTTGCAAAAAAGCCGAGCGGTTCACTGTCAGTGTGCCATTAGGCACGGAGTGGGATTATGCTGGGGGAAAGTAAAAAGCCATCTTCCACTTTGAAGGCTACTTCCACAGAAATGCCATGCCGGAGAAAATTCAGATGACAGGAGGCAGGTCAACCCCCGTGCACGGTTTTGGAAACAGCCCGCACAGTCAAGTTGGGTTAGCTAGCATTCAAAGTGTCTGACTTTATTCAGCGAGGAACACGTTTTCCTCCGTATGGACAGAGAGCGCGCGCAGGACAATGAGGGCGCTCATTATTACGAGCCAGGGAAAATCCGTAAAAACATTCCGCTTATTTAGAGTCGTAAACGCTCAGATTGTAACTCCCTCTGCTGAAAAATATTCCTTGTTTCACTGAGGGGGGGAAAAACACACAACAAAAGCAGCCGATGTGAAGTTCGCCTCCTAAAACTTGATTTCACGTCAAAGAAGAGGAAATGAAATACAACCCTGTTTTGGGAAACTCAACAGCAAGTTGTTGCGTTCTGATAAAAAAACGTTGAGCAAAGTAAACCGTTGAGAAAAGCGTGTTTTTTTTTATTCCTTTGAGCCGGCGAGAGACGCGGCAGCTTCATCCAATTCCTCCAAAGCGCTTGTACGCTTGTGGGAATGTGAGACGCTTTCACTGTGTGTGTATGTGTGTGTGTGTGAGAGAGAGAGGGAGGGAGGGAGGGAGAGCCGGGGGTTGAATGGTTTGTGTGCGCACTGGGAAGATGTGTTTTTTTTTTTCTCCAAGTGTGTGTGTGCGTGTTTATGGAGGGAAACAAGGCACTTTGCCATGCTTTTCTTGCATGTGCAGGGCGCAGACGATAAGGGGATGACTGGTTTTGAGGAAGGACAGAAGGGGAAGCATGGTGATGTTGTGCAAGGAGAAAAATTGACCAGCTTGTGATGCATCTATGTTGGAGCATCTGGATTCTGAATATCAGCATGCAAAGCTCAGGGAATACAACAATCTTGCAACAGGAAACGTGACGTGGAAAAGTATTTTAGTGTCTGACAGCTGCAATATTGGCACGTGTTGTGTGTTTGAGTGAGATAGACATGAAATGCCCAGAGGTTAGAAGCAGTCATTACTCACAGTGTTGTGTTGTTGTTCAGCTTTTCTGTCTCCACTAACACAAGAAAAAAAGGGAGGGCTTTCAAAAACATTGCAGATGTTGGCATGCGTGTCATTTCCTGTATTTACATGACTTGATTCAATGAAAATACACCAGCTGGAGTGATGTGGGGAGAATGTAAGACAGACGTTTGGGCAGATATTGTGAACAGAAAGCTCTTAGTGTGTATGTGAGAGACACACACACAGAAAGAGTAGTCTTTGTTCAGATGGTAGAGATCAAGTTAGTGAGGACTAACACACCCGAGGGCAGAGTGCTCCAGCTGAACATGTGCACACGGGGCTCCATCCTCGACCTTAAACCTGACCATGACACGCCTGACCCCAGCCTTAAGGCTAATTATGACACCCTCTCTGCACCACACACACATGCTCACACACTATAAATAAACCTTTGGGGTGCTCAGGCATCCCCTTTTGTTCCTGTGGAGACTTGTGGAGCCTGTGCGATCACAAGATCCCGCAAAACTCGTAAGACAGCTGTTTGAGATTCATGTTGGAGCCCTGGTGCAGTGGTCAGTCAGCTGCTGTATTTACATTCCATAATAGATCGAAATGAAAACACGCTGTAGAAGGGCAGAGAGAAACATTACAAGAGGGAGACGTGGAGAGAGTGTGGGAGAATAAGGAGAGGAAAAACAAAGCCTTACATTGTTGACTGTTGCATTTCTTGTTTACAAGCCCACTTGGGATTATGGGATTTACGAAATGTGTTAACTTTTTGAATTATTGTGAGCAGCTGCGGACAGGAGTCTGCAGCTAAATAATTAAAAAGCAAATGTAATTGAGAGGAAAAGATTTTAGCGAGAGGAGGCGAGGAAATGGGGGAGGTGAGGACAAGAGGAGGTAACGAGAGGAAGGAGAGTAGAGGAGGTGAGATGAGAAGAGAAAGCAGTGGAGGAGAGCAGAAAATCAGTCCTTTTTAGAAATTCTATCATTTGAAATAAGAACATCAAAAGGATCAAAGTATGATTGACAGGTGGGAGTCACAGGAGACCTGTAAGGCTTATTTCAGGCTCCATTATTGGGTAATTGGCTAAAGTGGGAGGGATTTGACGACAAATGATTTATGGCCACAGAAATCTTTTCCAGGCTATGGGGTCACAATAGGCTATGTTGACCCAGCAGCCTTTTATGGAATGTATACAAGTGTCTTATTACAACACATATTTATGTTTTCGGGTAAGGCATTAAACTGGTTGCGTTATTTATGACAGGAGCTAGATGGGTATTAAGACTGACAAAGTCTGTGTAGGACAAAGGCCAAGGTAGATTGATAGATATTTAACATATTCAGGCACGTTACACGTATGTAAATCAGGTTAAGTTGCACATGTAACCCAATGTTTTGTTTTTCTGCCAGGCAAACATCTACTCCTTCCTCCTATACTGCTGCTGTTTCCCTTCTTTATCTTCATGAAATGATGATGTATCAAGCTGTGTGTTTATGTCATTTGAAAATCTGTACTACACACATTGAATGCTAATCACAGCCTCTCTGCTTCTACAACACACATGTTGACATGCAGGTTAATGTGCCTCAGTGTTCTCATTAACATCGCTCCCCCCTCTCTGTGTGTTCCATTGATTATTAGAACTTAAAAACAGATCAGGAGAGCAGCACAGATAGTGTGTTCATTTCTCTCCTGCAGGCTGTAGCGGATGCCACACAGATTGTTTAAAGTCGCTCATGTGGTGTAAACACTCCCTCTGGATACAGGAGCACGCTGTGGAAATATCCCTATCAGTCCCATTTCTCATCCTCATGTCACGCTTCATATATGTCAAATGAACTGCGACAGATTCATTTGTTAACTGTAAAAGAGCTGGCTGTCAGAAATGTAGTGCTTTAACTTCACTGTATTCTTTGAAAAGAAACGTTTGTCGTTTGAGGTTTAGCTTGGGTTTAATAATTCACAAGTGCCTTGAAATCCATCTACGATGCTTTTAGGCTTCAAACACTCCACTGTTCTTGTCACTTCACCACTGATAAGCTTCAGCTATGTAGGGCTGAAACAAGGGGTTTACAGATTTGAATGATAATGGGTCTTTCTAACAATTTAATTCACTGACCTAGTGTTGAGGTGTTATGAACATCATCAGGACACATTTTGACCCATATTATCATTTTTAGGAATAGTTCATAATTTCTAATCACTTAAATTGCTTTCTTATAGAGAATTCAATGCCACTTTTTTACATTTTTTTTATTTAAACTTAATTGTACCATGCACTGTACTGATTGAAAAAAAGAAGATAAAAAAATGAAAAAGCTGTTGTTGCTGGTTGTCAGTTTGTCTCCACTTCCTCCCACTGTACAAATGTGAAGCCAAAATATCCTTAACATCATTTGGAGCCAGAGTTGGTGCCGTAGGCAGCCGCAGAACTCAAGTTCCTGCCCGAATGAAAGAATGAAATACTTATTTTAACCAAAATTCAAAAGAAAAGCAAGACCTGAAATCCACTAAAATTGGAGGATATTTTTTTTTTTTTTCTTTTTTCTTTTGGGGAGCTCTCAGACGTCCATATTCATATGCAGTAATTTTTGCAGCAGCCAATTACAGACAATATTTAAATTAATTAAAAGGCGACGGCCTACAAATACATGGGCCAGGCGATACCAAAAATCAGTGTTGTAATTTTAGGTGTGTAATTTAAATTCCATGCATAGCAATGACATGTTTCTGTCTTATCCTAAGCCTAACCATGTAGTTTTGTTTTCTATCCAAACTGTATGGCTAATGCTGCGTCCATCACATTCCCGTATAAGCATGTGTGGATCATGGGTTGCATTAGAAGCTTGGAAAAAAACGACCTATGTGGTGGATGTGTTGGATAACTTCCTGGCAGAATGTGACCATTGGACATTGTCAAATTAACTGTTAGTGGAGAAAATTCACAGTGTGGTATTTATACTTTTACTAAAGTGCCGGGTCTGAATACTTTTTTTTTTTCAACACTGATACCTACAGATGTAAGTTGTCTAGTTTCATGACTGCAAAGTAAAGGAAAAACAATCTAAAGTTATCTGTGTGATCAGTTTTATGTGAGCACTTCAGTAATAACATGCACCACATACACACGGGGATGAATAGGACTGACGCCTACATACCTATCTCTGCATCCCCCCTTACCAATCCCCTGCTCTCCATCACTATGGTTACAATGATGCAGGTTACCGTGGCAGCCAAGTCAACCCCACTCTAGGACAAAGGCGCACGTGCAGGTGCTTTACCACACACTCAGACATACGCAGGCTGTGACGCTGAAAGGTTGAATATAGACTTCATTCAGTTATTTCTGGAGGGAGATGTTGAGTTGTCGTCATTTGTGCATTCACCTCTGCTTCCATCACTTTCCACATCAGTAGCACCCTGTTTTCTATCACAACTGTCCGATGATGGATGAACAGCTCTCCCTCTCTGGTCTGCTCTTATTTAAAATATCAGTAAAATAAAACATGGAGCAGCGTGATTTATGATGCCATTATCAGAAATGTGTATGAAATATGCAACAGGAATTATCTTATCTGTTGTTGCTTATGCTGTGTACAGGATGTGGCTCTGATCATCTCTTGTTCATTGGTAGATGAAGTTTCCACTGTGCGTGTGAAGCTTTGCTGACACCTAGTGTTTATTCTCGAAACAGCCAGACCAAATTGTAACCCTCTTCCCTCTCGTGTTTTGCTGCAGGGAAAAAAAAGGAATTCAAAGAATAATGACTGATCAAAATAGGTGAGGCAAATCTACACTGTAAACAATATTGCATAGGTCATGTTTAATTGTTGTATGTTGGCAGTGTTGGTATCAGGGGCTCAGTCAGTTGAAACACGTCTTCATACAAGCTTTGCAACCAGTATTTTTTTTTTCTTAATTACAGTGATTTGATTTTTTTTTTTTTTTTATCTTTCCTAAGATGTTTGATCTTGAAAACAAGATGGAGAGGAAGTTGGAGAACTGCATGATGGAAAAAGAAGAAATAAGATGTCAGAAAAAGGAAGCAACAGAGTCAAGAGAAAGGGAAGTTATGGAGGAAAGAAGAAGGTACCTAAGGTAAGAACAATAAAAGAAATATGACTAAATGTTAAGCTGTGTCTGTAGACCTTCAGGAAGTGTTTAACCTCAAAACCAACTTCTTTCTCCTGGATTAAGTGTATGGATGCACACCCATACTGGAGTATGTTCATCTTTATCCCTTTTGGGATTTCCTCAGACTTCTTAGTAGTAATCTCATTTCTTCTAATCCAGTCCTCCCTCCTCGTCTTCTCCAACATGCTCTCCCACACACAAATGCACACACATGCTCTCATTTAGACCAGCAGCCATTCATGTTGTTGGACTACTGCTGTCGTTGTTTTGGATTCACACTCATAAAACGCCATGGACCCTTCTCTCTCAAGACTACACCCAGTGATACCTTGGTAAGAGACTGTGATGTGGGACAGCGTGCTAGTATCGAGAGGATTAAGGAGAGGTGTTGTTTACAACATGTCTCATAAAGCTAATTGGTACTTATAATGAAGGGCATTGCCTGTTTTCATAAATAAGATTTCTATTACAGCTTTATTGATTGTCAGTAAATTATAGTATCGTCATTACAGCCATAATCATCATTTAAATGAGCAGTTTATGTCCTAATGTCACAATTAAGCTGCTGTTTACTCTTTTCAAACATGCTTTTTACTCACAAACCAAAATTAACCAGACTTGAGGACTGAATTTAAAGTCTCAAAGCTTGTTACTTGTCCAATTTTTTAGTCTATTCTGGAAATGAAAAACAATCCAGGCTAGCTAAGGTGTTTAGCTGTCTTTGAGGGTATTAGCATGAGCTCAGCTACTTTCCTTCCTCCAGACAAGCCCACATTCTCATGGCAGTCTGAACATGGGGAGAATAAAGACCACGTGGTTTACTGTAGGTGGGCCACAATGAGACGAAATGTAGGTTACTTTTTAAAGATGCATCGTTTTTATTCATAGCCTCAAGATACAGACAGGAATTGCTCTGGTACTTGTAAGTGTTGCTTTTCCCCCTCATCCCTCATTTTCAAAATGGAAAGTTAATGAGTCCGGTAAGACTTTAACTGTCTCCAAGTTCTCCGATGTCTCTCCAGACTGAGACAGATTGGGTATGAGTTACAGGTGCAGAAAACAACATTTAAAAAAATGAATACAGCACGTTAAAGTGTAGCAGCATGATAGCATCCTGGGGTTGCACTCCTGCAGGTCTGAGCTACAGTGTTCACATTGTTTTTATAGTCTGATGCATGCATCAAGGTTCATGTTGGCCCCACCCTTTGAAACTGCTGGCCCACCCTGGGTTCATGTCACTGGCTAGCTAATCAGCGGTGGTGTACTGCAAACTACCAGGTTTGCGTCAGTAACATTGTTACTCGGTCTGTGCTGTTAGCATTAGAAGTACTGCTGGTAACACTGTCTGCACCTATGGTGGTGTTGCACTGTATCAGCCTGGTTGCCCCAGAGAATGAGAGTCAACCCCCAGGACGGCTGTTTGCTCTTTTGTTGTTACTTCAGTTACAGTTTCGTTGCCAACATTTCAGCTCAGCCACCTCCATGTTTGCTTGAGAAATCAAGTGAGGGTTGTGTCCAGCCAATCCTGGCCCAGACTGAATTTCAGCCCCCTTAAAGAGGTTGAAAGCCACCGACAGGATTGATCTCCTTTTCTTATTGAGCTTGTTAGCGTCTTATGCTGTGGTCCCAAAATATAGAAGCATAACACATAGCATTGGCCACCACAGACTGGTAGAACATCTACATCATCTCGTTGCATTATAGTCTCTGAAGCTCTGCAGGAGGTACAGCTGGCCCTGGCCCTTCCTGTAGGGGGGCCCTGTGTTCCCAGCCAATCCAGCAGGTTCTCTATTTTGAGCTATTTATAGGAGCGAACAACCTCGACATCCTCCCCCTTGATGGGTGCAGAGGTCAAAGGCTTTACAACCAGCTCCTTGGTCTTGCTTATGTTCAGGTCCAGATGGTTCAATCTGCACCACCCAATAAAATCAGTAGGAAAGGGGAGTGGGCAGTGCCCTGTGGGGCCCCTGTGCTGCTCACCACAGTTCCTAACATGCAGTTATTTAGTCCTACAAACCGTGGCCTGGTCAGGTTATGCATTAGCCAAGAGTTTGCCTCTATGGGCTGCGCCCCCAACAGCAGAAGCTGTGTAGTGAATGAAAGAGCTGATAAATGAAGAAAATGACCCTCACAGTGCTCACAGTTTGGTTAAGTTGGAATAATAACAGTGTAGTATGTAAATGATAGTGTTGTTTGTTAAATTGAGTTACTTTACATTTACACTATGTTAGGTTAGGTTATGTTACATTATGTTGCGTTGCATCAAGTCATCATTTGCTACACTATATTGCATTGCATTGCTTTATATAAGTATTTGAATCCAGACCATGCTTCTTTTGAACCTAACCAAGTAGTTTTGGTGCCTACATCTAAACAAGCAGTTATGTTTCATTGTTGCATTTAAAACTTCTTCCTTTTTACGGTTAACGTTGGATTGAAAGCTTACATGTTTTGGTATGAGAGTCATTGGCAAACAAACTGATTTTTCTCTCTCTTAAAGCACAAGATATTACATATATGAGTTTTGGGTGGACCAACCAACCTAAGACATGGCATAGGGGCATTTCACAACTGTCTGACAGCAAAGAGGGCTGAAGGATAAGTCATAATTAAAAAAAAAGAGGATTTAAAGATGAATCATTTGAGGATACAATTGTTAGTTGCAACCTTTTACTGTCACTGTGCATCCCAATAAAAAAAAATATATATTTCTCCAGATTCAAATGTATTCCTTTGAACTGACAGTGAAGTGAGAGTTGTTTTCATCTTATCTGGGCTCTTCATCACAGCCGACGTTTGACTCTGCGCAGCGGGCGGAGCACAAGAGTAACTAATAAGATTAACGATGACTCCATTCCATTAACGAGTGCCAGTGTGAGCCAACATGCAGGGCCTTGGCACTGACACGCCTAACTGGAATGCCGCCCATTATTAATGTAATTAGTAACACCTGTGTTTGACAAGGCTAAATGTCAGCTGTGAGGAGAAGGTGTTTTATCTCTCCTTCGAGGGTGTCGTGTAACCCGTTTCCTGTAAAGGCTGCAGTTAATCATCTATGAAAGGAGACTTTAGCAGGCAGGCATTGACTGTGTGCTGCTATCTGCTGTCATCAGCCTCAGTTTCTGGGTCATGAGAGAGAGAGAGAGAGTGAGAGGAGAAAATGGAGGAGAGGAACAGGGATTATTCTGTGCTTTTTGAGACACACAATGCATAAAATAATGATGATGTCTTTCTAGAAAATATCTCACATTAAAAACAACAGGTTTTTGTTTCTTTTGGTATTTATAGTCCCACTTTGCCTTGTCTGTTAAAAGCAAACATCTGCAGATGGTCGATAGAAGACGTTTTAAAAGCCAAAAGGCATGGAATTACATCCTCATTGATTAATGGCTCCCATTTATGTAATTGATTTTGGTGTTTAGCCTCGCCCACGGCTGTAATTGCAGCTTTTTTTAGCGGTCAAGTGAAGGACAAATTAAATAACAATGTAAACACTGTGCCAGGAAGATACAGTAGCAGGATATAGATAGAGTATTATTCAATTTCAGAAATTATGGATAACTCACTGTCTGTTCTTCACTCCCTTCTCTCTGAACTACAAAGGCCCTGCTGCTTTCAAAAACACAGCGGGTTTCATGTGAAATTTAAACCCACACCTGGAGGGCATTTTTAATAATTATTCCTCATCTTCTCAGGTTGTCCTGCAGAATCTGTTGATGTGCATGGTGTGCTTCTACTCTCTGTACTACATTGCAGTCAGCCTCTGCATCGGACTGCTCAGGTACACACAAATACTGCAGTCAAACAGAGAGACGCCTTCTCACTTTAATTTAAAACAGAATCAGTAAAAATCAATGTGGCATTTCACTGTTGATCATTGGTACACATTTTAATTATCTTCTGGTGTATCTCCAGGGTCCATGAGATCAACAGCTTGTTGACTCCATTTGACTACACAACACAACCATCATGGCAGAACCCCAAATACCTCGGTGAGTTGCTGGAATAAAGGTGGTTCAGTTTTAAGGTACATGGCTATGTAAATGTTATAAGCATGAGCATAAGCAATGCTGTATGACTATAAGATTGAGGTCACTACAAATTAAATGTCTAATTGTCTATATCTAAAAGCGTGTAAAATGTTAAGTTGTTTACATGATTGTGAGAGCTTTGAATGTTACCTTAGTTGAAGTAAAAGTACTAATATGACACTGGGAGATTGCATTACTACAAGTCAGGCATTCAAAACGTACTTTAGTATAAAAGTATTAGCATCAAAATGTACTTCAAGTATCAAAAGCATGTTATATATATTCTAAATAATTTGAAATTAATTATTATAATTGATGCATTTATGTAAGTGTTGGCATTTTATTGTTGTCATGGTGGGGTTAGTTTGGACTATGAAATAAAAAGAAACCCTGTTCTGTTGTTTCATTTATTAAAATGTGTAATAGTTTAAAATGTTTTTTGATGTTAAATCTTGACCTGAAAAGAAACTAAAGATAGCGGCTAAAAGTAGAAGAGTAAAAGAAAAATATTTTTCTCTAAATGTGGGAGAGTGGTGGTGTAAAGTGTCATAAATGGAAATAGTCAAGTAAAGTACCTAAAACGGTAAGTACAGTATGTGAGTAGATGCACTTAGTTACATTCCACCAGTCATTGTATGTGTATCTACAATAATATGACAGTTTTATTTACTTTCTAGAATGAAGTTTTACACTCAAACCTCAGGTATTTACTGAACACATAAACATAAAATATTAGCTTTAACTCCACCAGCAACAACATTATATCAGTGATATTAGTCCATTGGTATCATAAAGATTATCATGTTTTTCTAATGAGTGCATCATGACTGCAGATGTGACTGTTCATAGGTCACATTAGTGCAGACTTGTACTTGAGTAATATAATGTGTTGTCCTCACAAACAGCTGCTCAGAAAATGCAGTACTTGTGCTGTCGATCACTGTTTAATTCCATTTTGCTGCACTAGTTTTAGGGTCCTGTAGTTGTGCATGTAGACTTACTTTCACACTGCCATGGCCTCCTGGGACATTGAAATATATCATGTTAATTGGTAACACCTTTTGATAAGTCAAACTGCTAGACTCAAAATGCTCTGCTAAAATGAACGGCTGATTTTAAAGTATATAGGTGAAGATCAGGCAGAACACAAGCTAACAATGTGCTCATGGTTGTTATTTCTCTTCTCTCTCCAGTTGGTGTAATTTCCACAGAAGTGACCTATGTTTTGGGAGGGCTTGTGTTCGCCTGGATTGTAGAGGACTGGGTTTGGGATTACGCCATAACTGTCACACTGCTGCATGTCGCCATGACTGTAGCAGGTGAACACACACACACACACACACACACACAAACACACACACACACACACACACACACACACACAGACACACAAACAAAGTGGATCAATAGAGTGGAACAACTGATAGGATTTGGAGCATGGTTATATAACTGGAAGTAGTGGCTGTTGTTCAGAGACATATAGACACACAAACGCACACACAACACACACACAGGCACTATCCAATTGAGTTTTAGAATTTAAGTAAGCCCAAACATCTTAACTTTGCATCTTTTTTTTTTTTATTTATATGTACATATATATTCACCTCCTTTACCTGTAAACACGGTGATAATGTGGTATTTGTTTGTTTTTACATTCAAAGCACGTTTCTATGTTTCTGCAGTGATGTCAGACTTCCCTTCAGCTGAGCACTGGTGGATTGCTCTGGGTAAGATTTCTACTTTCGTCTTCATTTCTTTCCTCCATGTGCATACTTATCTGTCCCCAATCCCATTTGCACATGAACATGAAAACTCCACTTTCTCTGAACAGATTGTAAAGCCCTCTGACGCATATTTGTGATAAGTGATATTGGGCTATATAAATAAAATTGATTAGACTCTCTTCCTCTCCATCCCCTCTATCTGGCTGAGATATTACTTTGCTAGTTCCCGGACTCACTCTAACTCATTCTCCATATCCCCTCACACTCTGGCTTTTTAAGGACAGCTGCTGGCTCCCAGGCCTTCATTTGATTGATCTCCTTTTGTTATTTATTTAATCCCCCTCTTTGCAGGTTCAGGCCTGGTGATGATGATATTTGGAGGACAGCTCATGGCCTATAAACTCTTCAGGAACAACTTTGTCTACCCAGCTGAACTGCAGAACTTCTAACGAACACAATGAGGAAAGCTTTTAACTGGCTTACCCAGCCTATCTGGTTAATCTCAGATCCGGATATATCCCAATGAGTTCACTTTTCAAAGACTGTACTGCTAGGTTCAAGTTAACATCTATTTAAGCAACTGCAGTTCTATCCAGTTTATATATATTGTATAAAGCAACAACAAGGAACACTTTCTTAGATAACTTTTATTTTAAACTAATAGTCACATCCCTCCTTGTATAAATGGCCGACTTTTATCTGTTTTCTAAATCATATTCTGTACAGTTTAAATATTGTTTTGTATTGTTTCTACTCGCACTTCATACTCGAAGACAAAGGTAATAGAAGAGAAGGCAACTGTAGCATTCTAGAAGACTAGATTACAATTTTGAATATGACCAAGTTAAAACATCTACTGATATATATTTTTCCAATGGTAACTTAAGCCTGTAAATCTACTAATGTGATTACAGTGTTATATCCATGTGTATAGTGTCATAGTCTGATAAAGAAAAATACAACCTATATTTTGTTGTTGGCTGTATATGTTAGTAGTAGTGAAAATATTTACATTAAATACTATAAGCATAATATTTGGTGTGTTTTATCTGTTATTGTGTTGAAGTAAGAGTCATGGCTAACCCAACTTCTGAGAACCTTACCTTGACCTATTTTTGGTACTAAATAATAAGTAAATTTTTTATGATTGATGCCAATTTTTAATCTGCATCTGTATACATATATCGTGAATGTGTGAAAAAATGTGCACACACATGTAATTTTAACATGGGTAAAGCTTTGCAACTGTAGGAATATTTTACAATGTGAGAAAACTTATTGCACAGACAAATACTATTCAAACACGAGTAAAATGGGTGTTTTGTAGCTGTAGAAACATTTTGTTTAGTGTTTGTATATCATAAAGTACAAAAATGACCAAAGACACAGCTACGAGCTGCGAGCACCAATTTTGACCCTGTGTCACACTTGAGAGCTGGAGCTGACCTGGCAAGATAAACCCCAAACATTATTGACCCTCATTTGATCCCATAGTTTTGCGCTCAATTAAGCCAACTGTTTAGCTACAGTCACATAACGCTATCGAACATAAGCGGTAACTTACCCACTGTCTAAATGTCAAGAAACGGGTTAGTTTCCAGTATCAGGAGGTTAATCAGCGCCGAGGAGCGACCGAGGACCGCTGCGGTAAGATAACATGTTGCTAGCATGGCGAGCTAACCCAGCTAGCTAAGTGGTAGTAAGCAGTGCTGGAGCAAGTATCCAGGTTCCCTTACCGCTACGCAGAATGGACCCACTCAGATTGTTTTATATATAGTATATATTGTAGTTGTTATTATTGTTAGTCCATGTAAGCCCTTATCATTTAAATTGATTGTATTTTTTCATGTTAGACCTCGATCCGAAAAGTAACTTATACTGGCAGCTAAATGTAGCGGAGTAAAGATCGCAAAACTTCCTCCTTAAATCTCACCACCTACCTAGCTGTAAAAAACAACAACAATATATCTTCATACTTGAACGTTAACGCCATCAGGACTTAAGATAATCAGAATCCTATTAACTGACACACCATAAAACCTAAATGGTTATATAACGGGGTTTATGAAGCCGCATAAGTGTAGAATTAAATAATAATCAATAATAAGTACTGGAAAGTAATCTTCAGTTGTAAACTTTATGATGCATGCACGGTAGCATTGCAGAAAACCAAAGTCAGACAATTGACTGTTTTCTCATCACTACTATAGTAGATCTGTCTGTTTCAAGTTAAATAATAAAAAACAAATAACAGTGAAAACTGTTAATTTATATATTATATATATTGAAGGCTTTTCTTGCCATTTGTAGAGTCCATTCGATCATCTCCGTCAGCAGATGGATGATGTCCTGGGAGATGGAGGGATTCTGAAAGAGGTGATCCAGCCTGGAGAGGGCCCGCCTGTACCTGAAAATGCTTCAGTTCTGAGTATTTAAACATACAATTTTGCTTTATAAACTCCCAATGTAATTTGTCAATAATTTTGTCCTTCAGTAACCTCTATCATCTATCTTCTTCGACAGTCCATTACTCTGGTTTTCTGGAATATTCTGACTGGCCTTTTGAAACCACCACAAACCTCAAGTACCCGCGGATGATGAAGTTAGGGAGAGGTCAGTAATCGTTTCAGCAGTTTTTTGTCCTGGATTGAAAAAACATCACAGCTTTTGAAATGATCATTTAAACAGATGTGACTCTGGCCGGGCTGGAGCTGGGGCTGCTCACCATGAGGAAAGGAGAGTTCTCTCGTTTCCTCCTGCAGCCCCAGTATGCGTACGGGGACATGGGCTGTCCTCCGTTCATTCCCTCTGCTGCAGTGGTTCTGTATGAGGTTCAGATCCTCGATTACCTCGACTCTGCACAAGTGGACGACTTTATTGCAATGTGTCCGGTAGGGAGGCTTCAAGTTTCTGAGAGTCCTGGGGAGTCAGAAATGACATTAGATATTTATCCAGTTGGCATGAAATGTATGAATATGTCATGCTAGAAAGAGATTCACTGATATTCATTTATACATTCAATAACATCCATGCAGTTATGTAGAGCTGAGTAATATTTCAATGTATCCTTTCTATTAAAGCTTACAGCCTTTTGATCTTTTTTTAAATGCATTTTATCAGCCAAATTAAGACAGAAGTTGGTCAAAATTTGGCTTTCGAGGATTTCTGTTTGTATTTGTTGTCTGCATAGTATTCCTTTATGACTTCTCTGTCTTCAGGAGGAGCAGAACACAGTTCCTCTGTCCACACTTCTGGAAGTTGTCACCACATTACGCAGTTTTGGAAATCGCTGCTTCAACCAGAGCCATTATGACAATGCCAAAGATCGCTATAAACAGGTAAATCTTCAAAAAAAAAAACAACCAAAAAAACCAATGCTCTATGTTTAGGTACTTTTGTGTTTCAGTAGAGGTGGAAATGTATTTTGTACTTGGCTCACAGGCCACAACGCTGCTGGGAAACAGGGAAACGCTGAGCAATGCAGAGACAGACAGGATCAAGACAGCGCTGCTTCCTCTCTATCTGAACCTTTCTCTCACTGAGCTCCGCCTGGACAGCCCGCGCAAAGCCCTCAAATATGGCAACAAAGCCTTAGAGATAGACTCCGCCAACACAAAGGCTCTCTTCCGCTGTGGGCAGGTCAGTTTGGCTTTTTGTTCTTTGCTTCCCAAACCACCAGATAACAATCCTCACAGGCTCCGTAGACGTCTGATATTAAAAAAATACAGCTAATGGCAACAACCAGGTGGAACCAGACACAATACATGTTCACTGTCTTCTTGCATAATGGATCCTAGAAGGAGATAATGTAATAATGGTCGGTGAATGCAATAAACTGCAACTTTGGAGACAAACACCATCACACATAAACATAACCAGGTTGACAGAATAGAAGACTCACAACTTTACATATTAACCTAATTTTTGCAATTTCAGCACTGTTAAGGCTACTTGGGAACATTTTTTCACCATTGGTACCAGTTTATTCCCTGGATGTTCTTGTTTCATATGATAATATCTTCTATCAGAGCATGCTACAGCCTCTGATAGACTCAGAGTTGGCAGTGGATGCTGGCGTCCTCAAGGACGTTCTTTCTTCTCTAGGATGTCTGTATTTGGCTGCACGGTTTATTATTATTGGAGGTTGATCTTTCAAAATTAAAAGAAATGAAAATCTCACACCATGCCAAAATCCATGCTTTATGCATAAACACAGCTGATAACAAAAAACAAAAAAAACGAAAGACCTACTTAAGACAGTGAAGAGCCACAGATGACACAAGGTATCCATGGGCAGCTTTTCCTTCACCTCCAGGTCCCTCTGTTAGTAACTGCTCACAGGGAAAATAACACTTAATCCATTATTATTCAGAAGGATGTTTTCTCCGTCAGGCGTATCTGGAGCTACACGAGTACGAGAGCGCCCAGGATTGCCTTGTATCTGCTCAAGCGAAGAAGCCCTTTGACAGTGACATCAACAACCTGCTGAGAAAAGTGGCCATGTAAGATGAACTTTAGCTGACACTTTCAGGAAGTTTAAAAGAGTCGCAGATTACCTTAGTTTCAAGGCAACATAGAAATGTGAGGCGTATGTTTTTGGCTTTAAATATGTAAAGCATTTCCATGTCGCAGGTGTTATAAAGACTGCTTGGACAAACAGAAAGACATGTACTCCAAGATGTTCAGAGGCTTGAGGAACAAGTAATAATGTAAAAATGAAGAGGGAAAAAGGTAAGAAATTGTGTCTACCTGTCGAAAGCCATCCATATTTACTTTTGTCTGTATTTCCAACTACAGCTCCCATGATTCATAGGAATAGAATCACAGTTTTATAATGAAAATAATCAGATGCTAAAATTTTATCAATACAAAATTAGATCAAATTTAACTAAATTAAAGTAGGTAAAAACAGTTTCAGAGAGACTTAATTTCCCTGGTAACATGTTTGTGTGTTGCAGATGACAGTTTAAAGAACAATCTTCAAGTGACATCTCATTTTTTCTCTGCTGCTGTGAGTTCTGAAAGTTAAACTTTTTTTTGTTTTTTGTATGTTATGAAAGGAAATGTTATATATGTTGAATATTACTAATTTCTTTTTATAGGATCTTTTAAGTTCTGTAAAATCCTTAAAATGTTTGTTAATAAAGGACCTGATAATATTTGCATGAAAAGTCACAAGTAATCTTAAGTGGCTGAATTTTCTAAAGGTTGCTACATTACCTTAAAATCTGTTGAAAACAAACATTTGTGAGGCTGTTACATGTTTGGATGGGGTCTGATCTGTCCTGTGGTGATAGTAATAATAAAAAAAAGCACGATTTCATAACTTGTTTTGACTGATATTAACACAGACTACAGTTTATTATAATGGATAATTGGATTACTGCTCCTAATATTATTTCTGTGCCAGGGAAAATTGGTGTAAATTGCTAAGTGCATCTGTTGACAAAAAAACCTCGAAAAAAAACAACAACATTTGAAGCGCTTGCACATTGCCAGGCTGACTCAAGGGTTCAGTTTTGTAAAATGGACTTTATTAATGAGTCTCAAGTGTTTGAATTATTATATATGTCATTATTAAATATCTAAACATGGCTCTAACTTAATCTAATATATCCATTTTAAACCTTTTAAATAAGTGGGAAATTATGAAAAAAGTCTTGGGAAATGATAAAAATATTTTAGATATTTATAACTATTTTGCTAGTTTGTTTAGGAATTATAATTTAGCTATATTAATTTAATATTAAATAAGTGTTGGTAGTTCATTTAAGTCTCTATATGCTGCATGCAGTAGACACTGGACAACTGGGAGCAAAGTGTCACATGGTGCTTGTTTCAGATAATCTGTGCAGGTGGGATAAATACTTGGAGATCATTTGGATTTTAATCCAAGGGTACTAGTTGTGCATTGAAAGAAACACCAGAGGGCACACTTGAGCAGTCAGCAACATGGCCCCAGAACATCAACATGCTCATTCATAAAATGTGACTTTTGGAAAGGGAAAATCTCAGATTAAATATTAAACTCAATCTTTGGCAGAAAGTACAAAACAAACAACTAAGATGTAAGATATTTGACCATTAAAATATATGTTCACGAAAAGTCAGTCCTTTACATGAATAGGTTACTGGAAAAAATAAATCTTAAAAATATAATATAAATCTTATCTTAGGGTTTACACTTTATTGTGAGTTTCCAGAGTGACTCTAAATAGCCATCAGCCTCTCTGACTTTGTGTCGGCCCATTATAGCAGTTCCTCCGCTGTCCTCATTAACTGCCCTCATCACAGTCACTGGAACACGCTGCCACATTATGTGAGGAAGCAATATCTGACACAGAGCAGCAGAGTCGCAGAGGGAAGTGAGTGATTTGCAGGATCTAGACAGTAGTGGGGGAAGGTTAGGAGACGGGGGGGATCAGAAGTGTGGAGGGCCAGATGGAGGAGCAGAAAAGGCACTCTTTGGCTAATCCACTTACTTGTAACAGTGTGTGAGTGTTTCACCATCATTTGCCAGCATACGGCCAGCAGGTCATGCTCTGTTAAAGACTGTGTGGCTGGACGCAGACACAGACAGACACAATGGTCTCCAGACTCGCCTACTACCTTCATCTCAGGTAAGGAACGGGAGTGAGAGCATCAGGGTGTGTGTGTGTTGTGTGTGTGATCCTGCTTAAATCAGTGTGTGACCCCTCTGACTTTTATCTGTGTCGCTGTTTAAATGTGAATGTTCTGATTCTTACAAAAACAGTCGTTTGTTTACACATTCAGGTGCCTATATTTCACCAGAAACAGCTTCAAATTTAAGCAACATCTGGTAGCTTGTACTTACAAATGGTAAAGCTATTCAGATAAAAGTTGAGAGAATCATTATTTTAATAGGCTATAAATCTGATATTCCCTGCTATAAGTCTGCTGTGATGAAGATGTTGAACACAATCCAAAGAATAAAAATTTAGGGTGCATACTTAAGCACATAGGGCATATGCAACAGTATGTAGACAAAAAAATAATAACTTTTAAGGTGAGGTTTATTTTTCTGTTCTTCCTGTCTGGTCATGTCTGTACTAATTTACCTGACAATAATAGACACCAGGTATTTTTGCAATACTTCACCCTCAAGATAACAGTAATAATAATAAAAATGCATATACATATATAGTGCTTTTCATGACACTCAAAGACGCTCTACAAATAGTAAAAAGAAAAGACAAAAACAACAAAAATAGACAAAGAAAAGAAAAGCGAGTAAGGGATGAGGTGAAGAAAATGTCAGTGGTTGAAGGCCATGTTTAATATGTGGGTAGACAGATGATAAACTTAAAAAATAAGATGCAAAGCAATCATAGCAATATTTTAAACATCTGTGTGGACCATCTATTCCAAAGAGATAGTAACACATTTGTAAATCAAAACACTAAGTGGAACAATTGTACACAGTGAGGAGTGGCTTTTATTCCTGTAGTGATGACACATTCACTTCCTGCTTGTTTGGGATGCTTTCTGTTGCCTTCAGCAGGTGAAATGCGGTAGAGAATGAGTTGGCAAATCAGGAACATTTTTCTTTGCAAAAACATATAGAAAGGGAATAAAATGATTGACTTTCCCCTGAGTACATGATATGAATACATAATTCAATCTCACCTGCAGTCCAGTTCCTGTATATATGACTCTTCATTAGTTGTCATTATTATTTCTGTAAACAAATAGATCTATTAGTGAGTTAAACCAGTCAACAACTAAGCATAGATGTGCTGGAGATCCTTATTAATTGCCTGTGATGAGGAATTACACCAGGAAATAGTCGGTGCGCTCTCCGACCGGCAGGGGGCGCGTGTTTACAAAAACGTTACCCGGTGGTTTCAGCCAATCCCTTCGCCGGGCTGTCTGTGTAACCCAGCCCCTGACGTCCCGTCCTGCCTCACCAGCACAAGTTATAGAGAAAGAAGAGAAGTAGAGGGAGACGGAGGGAAAGAAAGAGGAGAGCCTGGCCTCAGAATGAGTCTGCAACTAACCAGAGCAGCGATGGGAAGCGTTTACCGATAGACACACTGACGCATAGGTGAGCCGAGAAGTTACCTCTCAGCCCGTGTCAGCTGTGCGCGAGGCAGGAGAAGACAGAAGAAAAGGAGGAGAAACATGAGTCGGCAGCAGCAGCAGTCCCAGGGAGTGGTTTTAACGGGTTACCACAGCAACGCGGAACTGTTACCGAAAGCTGGCTCGTGTGCCCCCAGCAGCGCGTCAGCCCAGGAGCACGAGCCCACCGGGCACAGGTTGGACATGTGTGTGTGTGGCTGAAATATAGCGCGTCAACATTGGCAAAAGGTGTGTGTGTGAGTTGTGTGAAAGCTGGTGAGCAAAGGTCGCAGTGACAGTGTTATTTTTCCTCTCTCTTTCTTTTTTATTTCTTTCTTTCTTTCTTTCTTTTATTTAAATTATTTTTTATTATTTATTTTATTTTATTAGAGAGCTGTGCAGAAAGAGTGTGTGTTTCAGTGTGTTCGCTGGTGGAGAACTCGAGCCCAGCTGTAACTTCACAACAGAATCTGCTTAATTGCAACTTTGCACTATTTCCATAATGGGGCCAGCTCCGCCCAGCTTGGCCTTGGGTTATGTTTTTCCTTTACCACATTCCTAATCAGCAGGTTAACCTTGACTTTGCTATACTAGCCCAGATTTTGCAAGGTTGCCTATCTAACTCCTGTACACCACTGTGGGTCTAATGATAATCTTCTTTTCCAAGAATGTACCATATAAGTAACCTTTGTTCTCAATCAGTGTTTGTATTAAACGGCCAAATAGTTGCTGTTGGATTGTGGTTGAAAGTGTGGTTGAGTTGTAGATTCAGAAGCCTTTTTTATTGCCATGTAGGTTTTCACATCAGGGAATTTGCTGCAGTGTACTGGTGCATAAGAACACACACATCATTTAAAAAATATATAGTCTAAGGCAAGTGCTTCAGTTAAAAAAATAGGCAGTTTTAATATATAATATGGAAAACCTAAAAATCAACAAACGAGCTTCCAAATGTGAAGAATTTTGTATTTGTTTTCTTTTTTGTATTATTATATATCAAATATATTTGGGTTTTATTTATTATTCAGGTTTTTTTCTGACATTTAAATGGTCAAATGATGCATTGGTTATGGGATCAGTCAACAGAACATTCAATAATAGAAATGTTCTGGTGGATTTAGTGAATATGTTTTTTGTTAATGTCATAGTATAATTTTTTATTTATATTTTATGCTATTTATTTTTATTGTATCTTTATTTTATTCTATTCTATTCTATTCTTTTCTATTCTATTATCCTATTCTATTTTTAATACCTTGATTTAATTTAGTCTGTAATTGTTCTACTGCAACACCTTAATTTCCCCCATTTCTATCAATAAAAGAGTACTTTTTTCTCTTAGTATTTGGTTGCTCCTTTGAACTTTAACGTGAACAGTACAGGTTACTTATCAGGAATATCAACATCAGGATTTCATAGCCAGGTGATTATTTGAATCAGCTTTGTTGAGCAGGGAGTGACATGAAGCATGCATTAAATGCATAATTTTATTTATAATCATTTAGCTGAAACATATACAGATTGATATCAACAATAGAACTCTGGTACTCTACCAGAGGGATGAACATCATTCTTCCAATATAAATAGTGTTTTTGTGATGGTGGTGGACAACACTGTCTGACACATAGGATTAAGTCACATGATCTGTTTCCAGCTTGAGGAAAAGACACCTCGACAAGCTGTCACAGAGGAAACACTGACTGGGAACTAAGCTGACATGGAAATAACTGTACAGTTATAGTTTTTTATTTATAACAGAGTAAACTCCGTCCATCCAGGCTGAGCCGGCTGTGTGTCCAGCACATGTTTGGATCAGCAAACAACTGCTGTCAACAACTGTGGTGTGCTGGAAGTAAACAACTCAGTGGGACTGTCCAGCTGGAGTTCAGACGTACACACCTGCCTCTGTGTGTATGTGTGTGTATATATACAGTATATTCATGTGTGTGTGTTCCAGATGGCTTGTCGGGCTAACTAGAAAAAAACAGCATCACGTTACAGCCTGCCTTTGTCTCACCTCCCACAGCAGAGTGTGTGTCCTGTCTAGGCTGACATGCAAGGCTTAGTTTTGTGGTTGTTGTTGCTTCGAGTCAGGAAATGAGAGACAGAGAGACACAGACGGACAGACAGAAAGCTACTGGCCTTTTACCAGCAGTGGACATCCGACCTAAGGAGCCTTAGGTTACGTGTCCACTGGGAGTCTTGCATGTGGGCGTTTGAGAAGAAGTTCAGCTTGTAGCTTCAGGGTAGCATGCTGTTGTGTGTTTTTCATTGTTGTAGGAACCAGTTCTTCCCCAAGCATCTGGGTAGTGTGTCTTAAAGTCAGTGGACACACATGGTTTAGATTAATTCACTGTGTGATGCAACAGACAGCCTGACCCACTGCAGTAATACAACCCCACACAGGAAATGACATCAGCAGAAAGGAAGACAAGCTGTGAAAGGTTACAAGATGTCAGATAAGACTGGCTTGCAACAAAGCAAGTCCAACCGGGTTAAGAAAAATGACCTTTACTAATGAGCAGAAGAATACTAGACCAAGAGAAACAGATGGTAAAAACACAGAGCCAAGAATAACAGAAATATGACAGAGATGGCAGAGAGACTGACAAAAACAAACTGGCAGAATCATCAGAGCTCAGCGCAGATGATTTATTCAACCAGTGGGTCATAACTGGGATCAGAAACTGCAGTAGAGGGGGAACAGAGATGGCCTCTGTTTTCCACAGAGGACAGCTGGCACCTGTTGATCTGAATGGGAATACCACACACATACACACAGTTCTCATCCTCTTTCCACTTCTTATGTTGGCTGCACAAACCCTTTAGCAGTTTGCTTTTTGAAGCAGCCAGATCATAAAATTAAATCTGATCGACCACTTTCATCCCCAGTCGTGGAAGAGGGCCCCAGAGCCCTCTTTAAAGTATTTATTTTTGACTTTTTAGGTAATGCAAGTGCACTTTACTGCTGAGAGTTAGATGGGAAGATTGATTGCACCACCAGTCTGGTCTAAATGTACTCTCCCAAGGTTTTCTTACCATTCAGGCTTAAGCACAGCCTCACACTGGTTCATATACAACAAAATTGCATTGTGGGGTTTACCTTGAATTAAATTTGTTTTTGAAGAATCTAAAAATCATTACAAATAAAAGTCAGAGTAGGCAGGCCTGAACAACAAATGTGAGACTCACCACCCAGGGGGTTCACTGTTTATGTTTGTGTGAAAGCAAAAGCCAACGCTCATATATTTTTATTCCTAAACCACAATCTTTTAATAAGAGTATCCATTTGTTTTTGTTTCAGTTCATATTAACCATGGGTTCAAATCTGCAACCTTAATCATACTGCTTTTTCAGCACACAGTGAAGACTTTAATGCCATGGTAAACCTCTGGTGTTGGTAGTGATATCACAGTTTAAGGTTCAGTGGCCGATGACTGTCAGCCATCAACAGCAGATGATAGCAGTGTCAATCAGTCCAAACCTGCTCTGAATAGAGCCAGGCTAGCTGTTTCCTACTGTTTCCAGTCTTTGTGCTAAGCTAATCAGCTACCGTCTGTAGCTTCATATGTACAGTAAAATATAACATATTGAACTTGCAGAATAGTCTTTCCTTGACAAAATATCAGTTTAGTTGGGAGCTTTGTCACAGAGTGGCACTCTATACACATACACAGGTCATGTGGGCTCCAATAGTCTACTGAGTTCACTTCTTTTAGATCTTGACTCATAATGAACTCATCAGTGTTGGGTGATGCCATTTCCTTCTGTTCCTCTTAATACCTAACAGCATAGGATCTATTTTTAAAAGCTGTCCAAACACACACGCTCTCTCTTTCTCTCCTTCTTTGCCAAGCAGGTGATAAAAGGTGTGATGATAAAGGTACAAAGAGTAGAACAATGACACACACCGCTACAGCACTGTTTTCCTTTGAAGGTCGTCTGTGCATGTTTTTGTGAAAGTGTGCTACAGTGAGAATGTGTTTGTTTTACTCACAAGGGCAGCCCACCTAACCTCTGCCAGTGTGTTTAAGAGAGCTAGGTCGTGTGTGCTATTGTTTGTGGAGCTTTGTATAATTTGTTTGCATTTTTATGGGTGTTTGTCTGCACTTCCATATCATTTGAACACATTAAAAAAACACATACACCAATCTTGCCTTTATGGCTGAGAAACTGCTTAACTCCCAAGCTTAATTTTTAGTAGGGTTGTAAATTCTTTCCACTACAGGACCATAAATAAATATTACCAAGGTGTCTTAGTCAGTCAAATATTTCAAAGCAGGTGCCTATGGTGTGATCACCTCTTGCTAACTTGTGTTGATTTGGACTAATATCAACTACATGTAAAACTAGAAGGGGATGTGTAAAGTACAGACCTCTGCAAGGGTCCTTCTGTCTGTACAAGAGCGGTGGACTGACAGATGGACGTAGCCATCCCTTGATCCATGCAGCTGCTAGCATTGCTAAAATTAGTACCATGTAAGGTTATTGTGAACCCATAGAAAATAAATGTAAATGTGTTATAGCTGAAGGAATAAACCACTGCACAATGGTTTTAATGATTGAAACTACCAACACTAACACACTTATGGGTGCTAATATGTTTGTGTGTGTTTGCTAAGCTGTGATTTATGGTTCAGTCACATCATCGTTCATACTGAAGAGCTGGTTGAAAGTAAATGATTAACTCACCCTGGCGTTCATGTGTGTGTCTTCCAGTTTTCAATCTGCTTCCAAGTTAAACAAATCTTCTCTAGTATATCAGGAAAAAGGACATTTTTTTCCTTCCTTTTTCCTTTTTCCAAAACATTTCTGTTGGTGTGGCTTCAGTGAGACAATGAATATAAGTTTGGGGAATGATCTGCGAAGTTTGCTTTTTTTTTCACAACAAAGAGAAACTGAGAAAAAGAGGAGTTTGTGTGTTATCATATCTAGCTTAAAGTTGATCCTACTGGAAGGATGGGAGAAACAAGAGATGGCACCATATGGAGGGGCTGTTATATAGGTAAACAGGGAAAGAAGTGTTGTAAAATACACAGTCCTGAGTTGAAAGGGAAAGGGAAAGACAGAAGGTGAGCTGCAGGAGAAAAGGAAAAGGATTAGGAGGAGGAGAAGGGACTTGTAAAGGAAAGAGATCTGCGGAAGGAAGGAGAGGAGGAGGTCTGTTAGTAAAATACCTGATGTTCTTTGTTAAAAGCAGATCAAAGTGTGTGTCTATATTTACCAGTGTTTTTTTGGCTTTAGTAGTCTATACAGTGTGTGTGTTGCAGGAAGCCTGCTGTGGTATGTGGCCTTGGCTCAGCCTGAATCCTTTGCTTTAATACTCCACTGATAAGTCCAAATTAATTAATATTGAACATCAGCTCAATCCTGTTCAGCCTGACTTCCCTGTTAACCTCACAGGGTCATGTATTTCCATTCATCCAACACTTCCTGTGTCAGCTGTCTAAGTGTCTCAACTCTTCAGCAGTCCCACTGACAAATACACATCTCTGTTTGGATAAGGGAGACCAAACTGATGATTGCTGGGTGGATGGATGACAGCACCTTTCCAGCCTGATTGGCATGGGGACACAGTGACCACAGCCCTGCTGTCAGCAGCTAAGCTCAGTGAAGCTGCTCACTTCATAATAACTCTGTAGCTTCAAGTGGAAGAGAAACAGAGAGAGAATGTGCTGTGTCAGATGCAACTTCCTGTCACAACAATGGGGACATTCAGTCGGTCATCAGCAAAGCAAAAAGAGCTGAGCCGTATTAGAAAGCATAATTACTTCTTGTGTCATGATTTACCAACACTTTATAGGTTAGTGGCACTTTTAGTGTTGTTAAAGTTGTACGGGTACTACTTTCACCAACAGTAGTGTCACTTTTTTGCGTGTTTGAAGTTGCTTTGAAATATGTATCACATTGCTTGCCATATTGGTGGCTGCTTCACCTCAAGTCTGTGTGTAATAAATACAACCATATTAAACCTAAATAATTACAGTTTGACAACCTGTATGAGATCCTCCCACACAGAAGTAGCACCGATGGTTTACTTATGTTTTATCAAGGCTCAGCACCCAAACATTCGTGTACTGCCTGCTGAGATGACCTGGCTGTGTGAGAGCTGCTATTCTTAGTCCTCACTAACTAACTGACTGACTGGGAATTCAACACACTGCAGGATCGCCTGTCTGTGTGACTCACTGACCGTCTTGTGTGAAAAGCTGTCTCTGTCTTGCCATGTCCGTGCAAGGTGAATCTAAATCTCAGTATAGAATAACACTACTGATAATCAGACAGTGAGATTTATAATCCAGGGCTATTTTTATGAGAGGAGCTGGCATGTAGCATGATGTCACTGGTAAACAAGGTGCAAAGTCCACAGCTATGAGCAAAGCTGGAATTGCAATGTGTTCTTAAAAATCAAGATCAGTAGTTCTTATTCGGGCATGAAGGATATGCTTTGACACTTGTTGGATAATTTGGCCATTTAATCCCCACACTTTATATATCTCTCTTGTCTTATGTATGACCTGTCTCTCTCTCTCTATCATAGCCGCAGAACAGGCCACTACACTGTTCAACAGACCCAGAACACACATGGAGACAGACAGGGGTCCACCAGTACCACCAGCACTACTAAAACCACCAGCACTGACCCGCTGCCGCAGATCGCTTGCCCAAGGTCTCAGCCCTCCTCCAGCCCAATGCCAGGCTCCAGCCCCAGACACAGTCCTGTTTCCAGGTCCAGACCACGACCGCCATGTCAGCGCTGCAACTCTCAGGTACTGTGGGCTGCCAATGATGTGATACATTTGTGTCACCTGGGTGCAGATATAGTTAACATGCTGCTGTTGATTGCTCCATTTGGGTAAAATATTTAGTGCAAAGAAAAATCAATAAGTGTTTTCTGTGTTATCCAGAGCTGAGCTGTTGATTAAACTGTTTTTAAAAGTATTTCTTATGTCTTTAGTCCCTAGAAGTTACACTGCTGCTGTACATGGTTTTAAATGACATTATAGCAGTGGAAAAGTTATTAAACATCTAGACAACAATGCAAAATCTTTTGTATTTCTGCATCATTTTGCCTTCAAACAAATAATATTAACTATTAGAGATGATATAGACAAAAATATTTAAATTTTTCAATTATGCAGATTATATGTAAATCTTACTATCCTTATCCTCTCATCTAAACCAAAACAGTGACAGAAAATGATATAAAAACAAAAAGAGTGAAATGAAGGAAAACTTGCGTTCCTCAGTAGCCCTTTTTCAATTCCAAACTGTCCTTTTTCAATACTAGATTTTACTTTCAGTGCCAAACTTTTTGTCCCTGTTCTCGCCCCCCGGTATGTTACTTACCAGACGGTATTGCTGTTGCCTTTTACTCGACACTGTTCGTGGTGGTGAAATTAACAGGCAACAACTCATTCCACTGTTTTACTAACTCGGGGAAGAATGTCTTCCATAAATGTCCAAATCTGTAATCTGTGAAACCGTTAAAACTTTACAGGGGGTTTGGTTGGCAGGCTTACAATTGTTGTCCCTCTTATGTTGTCAGTGATTTACAGCTCTCTGGGAGGCTGTACTTTCACTCTCATTGGTGATCGCTCTGGGAATGAGTGTTGGCTCCATAACAGCATGGTGGTTTATGTGAAATTCGTGGGTGTGCTTGGTATGTGTATATCTGAGAGAAGCCGCTCAGATAGTCATGATACGGACACTCTTCTTGTTCAGACTGGCTGGAAATGTCATGTTTTTTTATGCAACATAGAAGCTATGGTTAAGGACAGAAACCAGATATGAAACATGTATGGGAACTCAAAAACTGATCTATAAAATCATCATATTTTTGTATCTTTTTGCAGGACTCTCTGGACGAGCTGGAGATGGACGACTACTGGAAGGAGGTGGAGAATATCACCCGCTCAGGAGGAGGAGCAGGGCGGGGGGAAGGTGGAGGAGAAGGGGAAGTGCAAGAAGAGGAGCAGCAGAAAATTCCTGAGGGTAGGATACACGGTGTCCATGGTTAAACCTGAAACACACATAAATTTCCCCTTTTCTTTCATCTACTAGTGTACACATTTCATGTTTTTATTGTTGATTTCTAAGCATTCTACCTAGTGTGGTTGCAGAGTTTGATCACAGGTGTTATTGGGAGTTTTTATGAATCTACTTCATATGTTTTGAAATATTCATCTAGAAAGCCTGGCATGCAAGGGTAAAAGAAGTACCGTATTTTCCGCACTATAGGGCGCACTGGATTATAAGGCGCAGTGTCAATGAATGGTCTATTTTTGATCTTTT
>JAOWBC010000383.1:4818727-4836231 GCA_028566105.1 Hypoplectrus providencianus | reverse complement strand
GATTATAAGGCGCACCTTCGTTTTTTGAGAAAATTTAAGGCTTTTAAGTGCGCCTTATAGTTCGGAAAATACGGTATTCAGATCCTTTTTAAGCTCTAAGACCACACTGTGGAGTTACAAGTTGAAATGTTACTTAAGGGAACATATTTAAGAGTAAATAGGAAAAATTTACGTAAAATACATAAATGGCAAAAGTAAAAGTGCTCAGAAAAATTGTAGCCTTTCTCTGTTACAGCAACTGCTCTTAATTAATCTTTTCATTATCGTTTTTTTTTTGTTGCTAATTTCACCATCAAATGACTGATTGTTTGGACTGTAAAAATTGCAACTTTAAACTATTAAGAAATGCCATCACAAATATGCAGAGAACCGACAGAATAGCTTTTGGGTTTTATATCATAAAACAAGGTAATTACATCCAATGGACTTAGAGAATCTGACCTAATCATTAATTAACAAAAAGAAAACATATAATGAATGAAAATAATCATTATTTGCTGTCCAGGAAAAGTATTAAGTAAAGTACAAGTACCTAAAGTACATTCTAGGACAGTGCTTTAGTAGATGTACTTTTACATTCCACCACTGCTGTTATGAAATGTAAATGCCATCTGTCTATCAAAACACAGTCTGCACGCTCAGAGTCGTGCAGACCAGTTCTGCATGAGGAATTCAGCTCTTGTGTGTATTTAGGCAAGTTTTATTTAGTCTGTTTATAAAGACTATTGTTCTCTGGAGCAAACACACACTTCCTGTATAATAAGTTTTTCCTGCTCTTTCTGTGGTCACACATCTCCTCTTCCTGCACCTGTAGAAGTGTCTCACATGGGGTAGTCCCCCCCATTTCCTTGAATCTGAGTTCTAAAGTTTGAATAGTTATGTATCATCACAGGAAGCAATAAAAAAATTGCAGTCTTATATATCTTCCTCTGATTTTCTCTTTCAGAAGGTGAACAGGAGGAGGCATGGCTTACAGAGGCGGGGCTAGCACGGCTGTTTGATGATTCACTAGCAGCTGACCACGATCAGGTGTCAATCTCTTTCCTTATTTAAATAGTCCAAATTGAGTCACAGTTTATCAGTTTCTTATTTGCAGTTCACATCATTCAATGAGCATAAACTGTACTGTATACTTAAGCCATGCTGTGGAGCCTGAGTCACAGTGTGTTGGACAGAGGCAGACTGACTGAAGGAGGCTTTAGGTGGGTGGAGGGATTAACCATATGAATGATACCTGGTGACTGATGATGGAGTGTGATGTATTGACAGGAAGAAGACAGCGCAGTGTTCCTGTCCACGCTGACCAGATCTCAGGCGGCAGCTGTAGAACGTCGTGTGACAACACTGCATCAGACCTTGCTACGGCGACGCAACCGGCAACACGTTCCTGATGTTAGAGATATATTCAGACCTCCTGAAAAGGTTTGAAGATGCACACACATGAACCTAAACCAGTCACATTGTATCAACATGAGAGGATACCTCAGAGGATAAAACAGACATTTACAGGTTGCTTTGCTTCATTAGCTTTAAACTGTGATGCTGCTTATAACCATATATCACACACATTTGTTTTTATCAATTATTTACATTTATATTACTCATAATTTAGGTCTGTATTGCCTTCTTACTGAATATAAGTGAAGAAGATTCACTCCTCTCTCAGGCTTAATATAAAGCAAAAACAAGTGGCTGGTAAGCTTTGGTTAGGATAAAAAATTATTTTTGGACCATTTATTTGTTAGGTGTAATTACTTCCTTAAGTCTTTTTGTCACCTTAAGGATACCAGGAAACCAGTACAGATTCTAGGAAGCAGTGCAAGTAAATATTAAAAATATATATATTTATATATTAAAACATTTATTTTTTCCTGTTTCCAAGAACATCTCTAGTGTTTCTGTGGACAGAATCACTTAATTTGTTAACACAAGACTTCTATTCATTCTAGTACTGATGTCCATGATGAAAACTTAAAGCAGAAAGCAGAAGCAGCGCAGTATGGTCCGTCTGTGTTGACCCCACACACGTGCTGGTCGCAACAGTTCATTGTGTGAACGTCAGATAATTAACATGAATTAACCTGATGATCTCTTTTCTCTTTGATGGCATGAATGGAATATCCCACCACAACACAAAGGACATTTCCTTCTTGTTTTACTCCAAAGGAAGCAGCTTTGCTAGCCCATGTCTGTTCCTACTTCTCCAGTCTGGTGGTGATCTGTGACCAATTACCAAGCATTTTGTACACCACCAAATCTCACTCCATTCTTGAATAACCCAGTGCTATCTTTACTCTGGGTTGATTGGATTCATATTCAACACAAGGAATATTTATGTATTGATTTTAGTAGGAGTAAGAGTACCGATGCTACTTTAAACTACCTGAGTCAGCAGAATAAACAAGAGTCTTGCACATTTTTTCACTTGCAACAGTTTGTCCACTAATTAACAGACAAGATGATCGCTAACAGAAAAATGTAATGACAAGGGTTGAGCTGTGTGTGTATGTGACTGGTTGAACATTACACTTTGTGCTGTACACTTATGTGTGTCTGTTGTGTTGCAGGATGAGGAGCCGTGTAAACTCAAAGGAGGAAGTGAAAATGGACAAAAAGATATCACTTCAGCTGGTGCGTGCAGCTTTATCCTGCAGACACACACACACACGTACAGTATGAGTCACCATGGAGAAGGATGAACTGAGGCTCAAATAAACTTCTGCCTAGCAACTCACACACACATGTTGGAAATAGTAGATTAAGCAAGCTTAACTATGATACAGGGTGGTATTAGAAGAAACAATGGAAAACTGTACAACATACCAGCATTTGCAGATGTATTCTAAACTCCTCTGTACTATCCATCACCCTTAAAGGGATGGAAAGCCAGGTAAAATGTGTTTACTAATCAACACAGAAGTTATAGTTAAAGAGAGAGAAGAAGGCCTCTTTTTCTTCCTCTTTGTGCTACAGTGCACTGTGTGTGTGTACACTATGCCTTTAACTACAGAAAAACACATTTAACTGTCCATCTCTGTGTATATACAACTGTACTTTGCCTACATAAACACATTTACTTCTCTGCTTGTGTGGTCATACCTTCTTTTCCCTTTCCTGTGTGTGTGCCTCTACAGAAACGGAGACGGAACTGAACGTGGAGGTCGCATTTTCGGAGCAGGCGCTCAATTACAGGGACAATCACCAAAGGTTAAAGGTCAACACCAACCCTAACTCACCTGACGACAAACTTCCAGTGAGTCACACATCTGTCCACACACAACTACACAAAGGCTTTGTGCTCGTTCACTTCCTCAGCAGTGATTTTTCTATCCGTTGGATAAACTGCCTGTAGTGATTTAATGCACTGGCATGCAGTCATATAAAGGGCCACTTCCAGTTGCTCTCATGCTGTCAGCATTCTTTAGTGCAGGGTTATTTTATAGCTTGTATTGATAACTTATTCATTGTTGTGAGTCAATGATTACCAGAGGTAGCAAAGACACATGTTGGACAACAGACATTCACTGCATAGCACTGTTTGTTCGATATTTGTCGTGGGCAGATTATGAGACAATGGTCCTCAGGCACAGACATGCAAAGACTCACTCTCCTACACACAGACACCTTTGTCATATTTAGCTGCTTCGGTTTGTGTCTTTCTCTGATTGTTTTGACCCTTTTCATGGCCATTGTGAGTCTTGTTGTGGCCCCTTTGCAGCTATTTTCAACAAATTTTAGTCTCTTTGTTTTTGCTTTATGTTTGTTTGTGATCATTTTAAATTTGTTTTTGGTTGGTATGTGTCTCTTTATTGTAATTTTGTAGCTGAGGACCAGGGGGCCCCTTTGACATTGGGCATCTGCCCAGTAGGCTCCTTCAGTAATCTTTGCTGGATCTTAGCTGGCATTGTTTGTCTTGCAGTATCTATTTTATGAACAGTAGTTCAGCATTATCCTCTATTGTGGATCTGCAAGGCAACAGTTTCTGATAAACAATGTTATAATTAAGTTATAGATTAGTTAGGATGCCTTTTTTGTCCTTTTGTATATCAAAAACAGCACATAGAGCAGATAATTTACTGTAAAATCCAATAATATATGTTAGAATATTATATATATTATAAGTTATATTTAAATAGGACAGTTAGATTGCAATTAAACATCATTTTGACATACCAGTTGTGTTTCATTCAGTCCTAACAGAAAGCTGTGTCAGTGTGAGCAGTGTGGGTGCTGGTCTGTAGTGCCATCTAGTGGTTGATGTTAGTATAACCATCAAATGCAGTTCAGTGTGACACAGCTCACATTCAGCATTTAATATTAAAGTAAATATGGTCAGATATTAGTTTGGCTCAGTGTTTACTTTAAAGGTTTTCACCCTCAGTCAGCTACTCAGTCTCTCTTTGTTTTTCTCCTCTAGAACTTTAAGGTGCTCCGAGATAAAACAGGTCAGACCAGAATAGGGGATCTTTCTTCTCTGGATATGAAAAAGGTATGTAAGTAAAATGCCTGAGTAAAGCAAATATATTACTGATTGCATGCATGTTTATTTTATGATGCTTTCATTAAACTAATTCCTTTAAAACAGATCATAGCTGTTTGAATTTTCCCTTAAAACCACATAATATTCAATATCTGTCTTATGTATTTCTGCACGTTTGTCATGTTTCAGGTGCGCAGACTGGTGCTTGTTGAGTCAACTGCTCTGTTTGACACTGCTGGGATAGACCTGAAGGCATACAAAGCTGTCAAAGTAAAGACTAAAGGTAACCACAACCACAAACACTCACTATATTCAGAAAGACATACATGAGTGGGAAAACCCTGAAGGTAAACATCATCATCAGGTCATCACACACAGAGCACATACACAGAGAAACAAAATGAGACCGAAAAAGTATTACACAACAACAAATAACTCGTATGCATTTTTCCAGATAAATATGTACAATTAAAATATCGTGTGAAAATATTTCTGTTTCACAAAATATATGTGCTTGTGTATTTGCAGAAAGCGGTCTGTTTGGTGTTCCTCTCGCCACTTTATTGGAACAGGACGGGAGGCGGGTTCCTGGGACCAAAGTGCCAATTATACTGCAGAGAGTGAGTGAGCAGCCTGGCCAGTTTCACTGTCAGTCTGTGATGTGGAGGAATCAGTGCAACTTTGTGCATTCTGCATTGTGCAACCTGAATTTAAATAAATTGAACTTCCATAATTATAAGTAGTGCCTAACCTAAATTGTTGTACCAACTTTGTATCTCTTTCTTTTATTCCCAGCTCATAAGTCACATTGAGGAGGAAGGATTAGACACAGAGGGGCTGCTGCGGATCCCCGGAGCAGCCACCAGAGTCAAGGTTGGTTAAGGCAATTAATTTTTTTCATTTTAATTAATAACATAACAGACATCCAGTGTGCAGAGGATACGACACAAATGGAACAATAACAAAAGAGCCAGGGGTCTATCACAGTGACAAAAACATGATAAAAGAAATATTAGGTGTATTTAAAGCCTTTTTGTTGGTCAGTTATGGGTTCACATATTGCTCAACAACGAACTGAAATCTAACAGTTTGGGGTTTTTACTGCTGAAATACATGATTTTATTCCTTTCTTTTAATATCATTGTTCTCTTATTACCAATTTAAACCTTTATCTCATATTAATTACATATTAACTTACAAACAACAATCCTTTGTATTCTTCCCTCTCCCTATTTGTGTATAATGTAATTTCCTCATTTTTTTTCATATGTCTGTCTGAATGTGTTTATATGTTTGAAACACACAGCATTTATGTTTGAATATTGTGTCCATTCTGCTAATTAAAACATCAACAGGGTTTGTAGCTTTAGCAGAATAAAGTGATGTGAACTTTCCTTGAGGTTCATAAAGTAGTGAAACAACCTTTGTGTCCCACATCCAGTCCCTGTGCCAGGAGCTTGAGTCCTCTTTCTATGACGGAGTGTTTCCATGGCAACAGTTGAAGCAGCATGATGCTGCAAGCCTTTTGAAGCTTTTCATCAGGGAGTTACCACATCCACTGCTGACTGTGGAGTACCTCAATGCATTTATTGCAGTCAACAGTACGTATATCATCTGCTCATTAAGTATGCTGCTTAATCAGAAGAGCTTTACAGCCACATTTATTTACATTAAACATTTGTGTATGTGTGTGTTTTTTAAAGAGCTCCCCACAAAGAAGCAGCAGCTGCAGGCTTTGAACCTGCTGGTCCTTTTGTTACCTGCAGCCAGTCGGGACACTTTAAAGGTAAAAGTACCCTCAGAATCACAAAAGAAGAAAGAAGGCTTTTGTGGATGCTAAATGTGCGAAAAAGGCTAATTTGAAAGTACCCACAAAGGGTGAATTACACCTTTAACTGTGCTGCCCAGCAAATTGTAATTCTTTGCTATGGTTCTATTCGCTCATATTTAATTGAAGTGATATGCATACATTTGATGCAAAATTGTGATATTCATGATTGTCCGATAACGACAATCCTCTCAGCCCCCCTACACGTTATTCTGAAAATACATGAGAAATTAACACAGTGAGTGTATATGAGAGCTTCAGCTTTGGACATCACAAGAGTCAGACTAACACAGAAAATCTGCTCTATTATTTTCTAACCTTAAAGTGGACTGCGTGTAGACAAACACTAAACATTTATTAATACTAGGCCTCAACTCACAGGCTTGACTGACTCTTGAGATTTAAATTATTAATAGAGACTAGCATTGTGTGTAAATACACACTGTGTCTCTCTTTTCTCTGAGGACACACTTATCTATGTGGTTAAATTAACCAGGTCCGGTTTGATAATAAAACAAAAAAATAGCACAAGCAATTTGGAGTTATTCAGCACTTCCCCATTACAACCTTTCTTTAACCTCTAGTGCATTTATGCTTAGCCTCTTGGATAATTGCAATCATGTGTAAAAAGGAGATAAATTGCATTGAGCTTCAAAACTTTATGGGCATGTCTGAACTGTGATAGTATCTTTAGTGAACAGGTCCTTATGACAGAGCAGAGCGGCAATTCATGGTGCTGTCAGTCGCTGCAATCCATTGTTTGTGAATTCCCCCCGTTAGTTTAAAAGGAGCTTCATGTTTCACTCCAGTAACTAAGGAACCTTTTAGTATTCCTACTGAAACTGTGATTTTCTGTTGCTGCTGCAGGCACTGGTGGAGTTTTTCCAGCGAGTGATCGACCATCAGGCCAAGAACAAGATGACTCTCAACAATGTCTCTGTTGTCATGGCACCCAACATCTTCATGTTCAAAGGCTTCCGCTCCAAGGTTACGGAACAACAGGAGTTCTCCATGGCAACCAGCACAGCCAATATTGTCCGGCTGCTGATTCGATACCAGAATCTTCTCTGGACAGTAAGGAGCAAAAAGAGCCGCTGGACTGATATATTCACACTTGTATAGTTGGGATTAATGAGAAATATACACTTTTTTGTTAACAAGGTGAACTTCTGAACTTGTAAAGTGGCGATGTGTTATAATGAGCAGTTATTTCAGAAATTGTTGCCTTTCCATCATCACCAACTAGTCTGGCCATTCTTTGATACATGCCTTCATGCATTGTGTTGCTGTCATGTGATTGGCTGATCAGATATTTGTATTATCAGGCAGCTGCAACAGCATAATAAAGTGGCCACTGATCATATTTCTCAATCCATACTGATCAAGCATACAACTCATAAAAATAATCTGGATCCATGTTTCCAGTGTTGAGGGCGATTCAGTGTGTGTCAGGGTTATCAAATCTGTATGTGTGTGTGTCTTGCCTCCAGATCCCCAAGTTCATCATGACCCAGGTCAGACAACAAAACATGGAAAGCCAGCGGAAGCAAAACAAAGAGAGAGCTGTGAGAAAGCTGCTAAAGAAGATTACCACTGACAAACCCTCAGATAAAGCTGTCCCTGAGGTACAACTTTAATTATGTGGTTTTTGGGCTGTCAGTGACCTTTAGATATTGATTGAAACTTTTAGTAATTAGTCATTTAATTGACATTGAGATCCCGCTTGTTTCAGGGTAGAGCAATATATACCTAAACTCTATTCACAATAATCAACCAGTCAAGTTTAAATTTTAAACCTTATCCATAGGTTAACAACCAATCATCCTAAGGTGATCATACTGTGTGTGCATTGAGAAGAGAAGAAGTCTCATTACAACTTAATGAGAAATAGTGACATCTTGTGGTGATCTATAGAAATGTGTCACTATTTGTAATGTGTTTCTATATTTTTTTCATAGTGCAACGTGGGCATTAGGAAAGAAGGGAAATGACTTTCAATCTTCTAAATCTACATTATTTAGTTAAATTGCATTTATTTAATTATCAAATCATTTTCATAATGGAAAATGTCTGTTTATCTCAAATTTTTGTGGCCGCCTCACATGGAGTTACAGGAGTGCAGTAAAACATAACAAAGTAAATAAATACATGCTACTAAATATTTATTAATTTTTTTTATATGCACATACATTTGGCAACACTTGACCCTGCATGCTCAGCTAAGTGCTGTGAGACCAAACAGTGTTTGGAGATTCTTAAACAGAAGAGCAGGAATTTATCCAAGTCCACATTCTTGTTGCCTGAAGTTTTATGTGAGTTTATTGAGGACAGTGTTTATGAAGGTGTGATTGACTGTATGTTTCTCTTCTCTTTCTCTCTGTTTGTCTCCGTCTGTGTTTACAACCAGGAGAGTTCGCAGGGATTTATTCGCGTTCAAGCACCACAGTTCAGTAAAGTGTCCATGGCAATTCAGCTGACGGAAGAGTTGCAGGCTGCTGATGTATTAACCCGCTTCCTCAGCCAGGACAGGTAATGTGTATGCATACAGTGTATTTGTCGTGGCCTGTCTTTATCATTCTCTTCTCTGACTTTTTTTCTCTTCCTACGTCTTCTCAGTTCACTCGCCGTAAAACGGGAAGAGCTGTGTCTCTATGAGATTGGAGGAAACATCAGTAAGTCCTGCTCTGTTTAAAATCTGATGAATTACAATGTTAAGCCTTTGTATACTTACTGTTTATAACACAGCTGGTGAGCCAGTATGGCTGAGCCGAATGGTGAAAAAAAAATTTCCTGCTGAAGGTCCAAATGCCGCATAAAAGTGCAGCAAATCCATCATAGTTGTAATAACTACACAATGTGTTGCTCTCTGTCTTACGCCCCTCTCTTTTTTTCCCCATCATCCCTCAGAGGAGAGATGCCTCGATGGGGAAACGTATATGAAAGACCTCTTCCAGCTGAACCCGTCAGCAGAGTGGGTCATCAAATCTATGCAGCGATGAATCCCCGTCAAGCCCTGCTGGATAATGGACTGCTCCAAATTTTCACCACTACTGAGAGGAAACGTCACATGGTTCTCTGTGGTTCTGCTGGTTCTTGTTGATTTCTTCCTTTTTATTCAATTCAGATTGTTGCCTGGTTTCACACAATTAGTATTTCCACTAATGTGATTTAAGAAAGGGGAAAAAAAAACCTGTAAGCCAATATAAGTCACTTTCTCCAAATAATGACTTGAAATTATTACTATTTTAGTTTTAATGATAAACATTCTCAAATGATACCAACTCATTAATTTGCAAAATACAAATCGTTAATTTATGCAAGTTTTTTCATTTTTTGCAATACTAAGTCATTATTTTGGAAATATTAAGTCATTTTATGAAAACATTCTCATTATAATGACTCAGGGAATGGGCTTCCATGTCCCTACTTGTGAAACCCCTTTTTGGTGAAATCTCTGTTGCTTTTATCAGCCAGTTAATTCAACAAGCAGGGTGTCAACAAGAAAAAGGCAAGTCATGTGCTTTTAAAGGCTTTACAGTTACACAGACTATTTTTTCCCACCCCGCATGTTGTAATTTTGGGTCTCAGGTATCACTAACCCAAAGCATCAGAGAGAAAACCACTTTTTTTTGTCATGTCTGGAGGCCAGAAAGGCTACCTTTGTAACTACATGGAAGTATATCCTTTTGTCATGACACTTGTGATTCTTAATATTTTGTGAAACTTTGATTAAACAGTTATATACTGTTATTTATTGCCACTAACCACTTTGTAATGTCTGTGGTAATATGCAGAAATAACATAGTTTGGGGCAATAAAATATCAACATTTCCTTAAATCCTGAATCAGTTTCATAACATAAATACATTTAAAGGAAAAGTTTTGATTTCTTTGAAATGGGGCTGTATGAGGTTAGGGTGGCCGACATAATCCAAATATAGTGTGGTACTCTATTAAATACAGTAACTATTGATATGTGCCTCATATAACCCCAATTCAAAACGTCCCAACTCTCCCTTTAAGTTCTGTTTTCTGTACAAATTACTTTAATATCATGGCTTGTATTTATTTATATTTGATTAAAAGCCCCTCAAAGTAAATAATGATCACAATAATGAATGTGAATATACTGAAGCACTTCACTGTAAGTAGGAGGAAATAAACATTTGAGTGAATTGTATGTTAGGGATCCAAAGCTGGATGGGGACTTCAGAGAGAGGCGAGGTGATAATATACTACTGTACTGTAAGTTATATGTGAGGGAGGGGCCCCTTATGTGGTTAGCCTCAACAGTGACCCCAAAACCTTCAACAATAATGTCGTCACTGACTGCTAATCACAACACGCAATGACGACATCACTTTTATGGTACATCAACATTACTGTACATTGTAACTTTTTAAACCATTGATGTTTGAGTGTGTTCATGTGTGATTCATCTTTGAAAATTGCAACTCACCAGTGTACAAATGTGAACAAACACATTTTTATAAATATAGTAGCCTTTATGTTTTCTTGCATTCGAATTCAACAATTGCCTTAACAAGTTTTGCACCAAAGACTTGATCATTTTAAAGTTATTTTGGATGATAAAATAAAGTGTTCCAAAGGTGTCTGCGTGCTAATGCTTTTGGCTTTTGTTAGGGAAGATTTTTGGCTCAGCACTATTCACAGTCTCGATAGCAGTGAAGATAATACACTGGTGAACGTTGAATTAATCCAGGAATAGAAAACCTCCTTTTCCTCTTTCTGGCACATGGCTGTGCATCTGGCTTCCAACAAAAGTCTAATCTGACTCTCTCTCTGTGGTTTTTCGCAGTTTGAACAGCCTGTGGAGGATCATATCTGCAGCCCAAAGTCAAACACAACAGATATTTCTCTTGTGGAAAGCTGCAGAGTACACATAATGTGTCAGTGTTTTAAAATGTTTTGAAACGAGTCACTCCCTGCCTTGCATTATCTTGTTTACTGTGAATGCTGTATTTTTTCCTGAGTAATGATGTCTTTGTCTTATTACTGCCTATGAAATGACCACTAAAGCAGCCTGTAAATAAAAATGCAGTTATTAATTACCACATCTTCTGGTGTGAGTGTTTATGTATGGAAAAATAATTTTCATTTTTTAAATTCCAGAAATGTGCAGACATCCTTCTGTTACTATTCACTCTTCATAAAGTAGCTAACAGCCATAAACAAGTGCTGAATTATTCAACTAATTTCCTTTGAGAATTAATGGCCCAGTTACTGTAATGGTCAGAGTGCTAATGGTTTTAGTCGGGCTTACAGGTCTTAGAGATGGACACTACCCCATAAGAGCATATTTACCTCTCGATGTGGTATCAGATGAAATCGATCCAGACTGCAATGATATGAGTGACTGAACCGTGTTTTGGGTTTAAATGGGAAGCTAATATTGTGAAGTAATTGGAACAGAACAGTGTTATCATAAAGCAGAAGTAATGTTTTTCATGTAAAAACAAGTATTCATTTTTTCATCTGATGTAACCCATGAAATTCCAAGATATTGTTGTAATGGTCAAAGAACAGTTGTAAAAAATAAACTGGTATTACTGCCTATTACAATACCTTTTTTAGTTTTAAATTATTGGCTATCAATTTGTTTTATTCTCAGATATTTTGATTGTGCCCCTGAAATATCATTAAGCCATGCAGTATTTGATTCATGATCACTTGTTATTTTTTAGTGTATGATATGCATGCCCAAACACACGACAATGACGTAAAATACTAACTAAGACCATAAAAAGAGAGAGAGAGAGAGAGAGAGAGAGAGAGAGAGAGAGACTTATTTAATTGGTGCCCTTTGATTTGTAAGAATACAAGCTCGTACATAATTCAAATCCTCCAGGGATAGGTTATGATCTCCATAACTTGTTTTGATGTCGTGGACAAAGTCATCAACGAGAAACATAACTGTGTACGCACCTGATTCGCTGACTCTTCTTTAGTGCACGCTCATTGGATACTGTCAAACTGTGCGCGCTGTGATTGGTCGAACCGCAAGAGTAGGAAGTGTCGATCAGTAGTAAGGGCTTAACATGAGCAGCTAAGTAGTATCTGGTTAATTAAAATCAAGCTAGAGAATTTGCATGTCCCTGATAGTCTGGGGTGATTTGAAGTAACAAGAGCCACTCGAAAACAATTTTTAAACAGAGGAGTTGCGCCTCTTGAAAATATTGCGCTGTTTGGCTTGTCTTTTGGAGTGGGGCTATGTAACATTAGCTTCTTGGCTAGCTATCGTTAAACGTCAGTTGACGTTATCACTCTGCTAGCATATCCTTACATTGGAATGTTTTAGATTGTTTGACAGGTACAGGTGACAAAATTAACCACGTTCTCACACAAAGAGGATACGGTTCTGTTTTGTTGTGTTGTGTGTCATATGACTCAACTGTAACCGAATGTTTGGTGATAGAAATAGCAGCAGCTACAGCTAGCAGATTGTTAGCTTGCCAACATCAACAACAATGGGCTGCAAAAGGTATTTAAAGACGGCAAGGACGTTTTATCTGTTGTCCATTTTGCTGATAGTTTTCGTCAAAGTATTAACAGCTGGTAAGTATGATATATCATCGTCTAATATCTGCGTAGACTGACGTGTCTACGTCTGTTAAACTGTTGCAAGCAGCTGTTTATATTTAGCGACCAGCTTTGTCCATCTCGAGTTTACACTGTCTTTACTCTTGCCATATTAATACTTTTCAGATGAAGAGCAACTCGAGAATGACGGACCAGAGCTAAAGGTACGTCATGAGCCTTTTGATTATTGATCTTAAAGTAACTCACCGAAACCTGAGGATTAATTACTCTACTTATGTTAGAAATGAATTGTATAATGGGAAGTACTCTATGATACATACTGTTGTTGGAATTGCTTGGAGTGTTGTCTGCTACTCAAAGATTGTTATCTTGACACTTTTCAGTGTGTTATTTGCCTTCATGTCACCATGTTGACACCGCAACAGCAATGTATTAATTTTAGCCTATCCACTGTATTATATTTAAAACACAAGTAACTCCACCTAGCCTTGGTTTCAATTCGATTATTTGGTACATTCTATGATGAATAAATGAATAAAAACTAATTGTGATTTTAATTTTCCAAATGGAAAATGTATTCAGTAGTCATCATGATGAAACATGACATTTTCTTCAGGTATTTCAGAGCAGGTAAAGAAAAATAAAATGTCATTATGTTACTTTCATAATGCAATACAGGATAAAACGGCAGTTAGCAGTGTTTTCATATTGCCTGTATTGCATAACCATCCATATCCCTTGCCTTATTCTGTTGTTATTCTACCTATTTTTATATACAATATGACTATTCTAATCCTTTCCTTAACTTTATGTCTCCAGTCTTACCATGACCCAGACTCTGAAGAAGAAGATGTCCGTCTGACATCCGGAATTGTGGCTGGTGCTTCTGTGACCTCTCATCATGAAGTCTCACAGCCAGAAGAGAAGAAACAGCCACCTGTGGACTTACTGCAGGGAGAGGAGAAAGAAGACCTGCCTGAGCAGCCTCCTCCAGTTGAGGAAAAACCTAAAGAGGGTAAGAGGAAAAAAAACAAGCTGGACTGATGAACTGTAAAGAATGCATGCAGTTGTTATGAATTAAAGTTTCTCTGTTTTACCTGTGAAACTGATGCTTTGCTTTTCTGGCCTGGGTTTGTTTTCTTGGCTTATGTATGTGTCTCCAAATGTCTGTGTTAGATGATGATCATGAGCTGGTATTTTCTGTCACTGGTGGCAGACTGTCTTTTGAATTCAGTGTTCTTACCTGTCCAATTAAAGCCAGAAATGGATGGAATAGTGGAATAGCATTGAAACCTTACAATGGAAACGATGGCTCCAGCAGCATGCAGCTGACACTGACAAGGACACTCCTAAAATATTATAATTATTATGCATGCTTGTGTATCCTGTGAGACTTCACATAGCTGTGGAAAGAAGGGTTGGTGAGCTGGTGGGTTTCTGATTTTTATCTTGTAAGGAAATGAAATTTGAGGTTGAGGCTGAGGCAGTAAATATAACAGTTGATTATAGTGACCTAATTTAAATGCTTTGATGTTCAAAAAATATACAGACTAACTCAGGATAGAAAATGTAAATGGTATTCTTCAGGGACTTCTGATCTCAATCCACAAAAACATCTTAGCTCTTTTATAAGCCTTTATGGACAGCGTGGCTGGCCTGTAGGTGTGTGAGTCTGTCAGTAGCTTTACAGACTCGTCTTTGCCCTCAGGATTTCACCTTATCTTCAATCATACCTGTTTTTGAGAAAAAAAAAGGCTGTCTTCGTGCTCTGTTGAGTTTTGATGTGTTCATCTGTTTTCAGTTTCGCTGACCCTGAGCGAAGACGTGTGTGGTTTCAGAGCAGCACCAGATTGGCTAAATGGTTAAACCCCATGGGAAATTAATAGCATTTTGCACCTGTGGCTGCTATTGCATTCAGTTACATCATTCTACTTGGGGATTGTTAGAGACTTTCCTGCTGCCACCGTAAATAAATACAATAATAAGCTGGCATGATGGAGATAGAATGTTATGGATATTTATAAGAATTGACAAATGTTGTTTTTTATTCATTAATTTATAAACCATTGATTGGGGGGAAAAAGTGATCATAATGTAATTTTACTATGTTCAGTTTCTTTTCCCTTTATGAGTCTTAATTTCTTTAGTAAACCAGCCCTGACTTTATTAAGAGAGCGTGACAATATTAACTTGAAATATCTGTGATGAAAAAAGACAAAACTTCAATTCAATTTGCTTCATTTTCATCATATTCTACTTCTTCTTCCCCTCTCAAACTCACAACATCACTTGTGCATTAGTGCTCAGTCCTTCTCTCTCTCTTTTTTTCCTCAGACTTCAGCCCTGATAATTGTTCTATGCATATGCAGAAAGTTAGAGGTTTTCAGTGTTGAGCTGCTTTTGGGTAGCTGACTAATAAAACATTTTGCATGTAAGGTGGTGTGGATTGGATCTCATATGTGCTGGGGTGCAAATGACTCTGAGTAACTGCAGAGCTTTATTTTTTCATAATTCAGCTTTTTTATCGGCTAAAGATAAGATAAAATCTTATTTGAAAATAATTTGACTAATATTACAAAATGGCTGGTTTTGGATAAACTCCATTGACTGAAATATTCACTGTCATTTGACAAGGAAGACAAGGCTGATTAAATACATTTTAAAATGGACATTTGACATTGCACTGGGACTAAATAAAAAAAAAATAGCTGGTGAAAATAATACTGTGTATAAAGAGAAAGTGGCTAAAGGTTATTGAAAATATAATGTTTTTTTGTCTTCTCAAACTACAAGGATAAAATTTACTATGTAAGCATATGTTTTTTTGTTTGTTTTTATATAGTTCCTGTGGTGAATGGAGGTACAGCCCATGGAGAGCCCTGCATCTTCCCATTCCTCTTCCAGGGGAAGGAGTACTCTGACTGCACCACTGATGGACGGACTGATGGACGGCTGTGGTGTGCCACATTATACGATTATGATCAGGAGAATAAATGGGGTTTCTGTGAAAGTAAGTCTTCAACTTAATACCCTCATTATTAAAAGGTGGACACGTCCCTAAGAAAAAGGGACACACTAGATTTAGTGGGTTTTTTTTAAAGGCCAGAAACAGTTCACTGTGGAATTGATTTACTTTTCATAAATTAGAGCCTTTGAAAAGCCTGACAGCTGCTAAACTAATGATGGAATGCACTCTGAGAGTGCATTATGGTTAAATTTCCGGAATCACTATTGTTCCCCTGCTGCCAAAGTTTTATGTATCTTTTTTTTTTTCATTTGTGTGTGCTCATTGGCTTCTCATCTCTTTCCCTCAGCGGAGGAGCAGGCACAGCAGAGACTACAGGCAGAGGAGGCTGAGGAGCAGTATCAGACTGTGCTGCGGATGCTCAATGCCACCACCAGGAGGACCCAGAAGAAAGAGTGAGATTTCTTTCTTTTGTTTTCATTAAATTCATTTATTTTTATGACCTTTGTATTTTTGTGCAAAGCATTTGGATTTGTTTTAAACAAATAGTCTGGTGAAAAAAAAATTCCAACCGCACAGGTGATGGTACACTCATTTTGTATAGTAAATTTAGTTTTGGTATTGCTGTATCTCTTTTATGTATGCTTTCTATTGCAAATTGGGTTTACTCGGCACATCCTTATTTGCTTTAGATGTCCTGTCAGTACTGTTTGTTATGTACACATCATTTTATCATGCCAGTGTCAGTTTAACTCAAGCCACTTCTGCTTATGTAACCACTCTTTTAGATTATACGAAAAGCTGCAGAAAGTAGCAGAGAAAGGCCATCAGAAAGCCATGGAGAAGGTGGCGTATGCCATGCTGTTTGGAGACTACATGAACCAGAATGTCACCAAGGCCAAGGAAATGTTTGAGAAGTTGGCCATCGAGGGCTCGCCTAAAGCTCAGACGGTAAAGAGCTCATCCAAACTGTTAATGTGTCACTTGAGGGAAAGTGTTGAAGGCCTTTTTGACCTGACATCTTATTACTGTGCTTTTGTTTACTTTTCTACAGGCTCTTGGTTTTCTGTACGCAGCAGGACTTGGAGTTAACTCAAGTCAGGCTAAGGTACTTCTTAAATGTTTGTATGACTGAATGTATGATTTAGTGTGAATGTACTTATTGGATGTTAATAAGAAAATAGTTTTATATAATTTCTGTCTCTTTCCCAAAGTATATTTAACATCCTACCTACACTCTGTTTGTCAGGCCCTGGTGTACTACACCTTTGGTGCCCTGGGTGGAAACTTGGTAGCTCATATGATCCTGGTGAGTTGATTTGTCTGTCAGTGGAGCAATCACACATTCAAGTTATTTTTTTTTAATTCTAAATAGAATCACATGTAGAGCTTGACAGATCTGATTATTTGGCAGATATGCCAAATATGATATGGCCTTTAAAAGGCCTTTCTGTATTAGTTTATACATCTGATATGTGCTATTATGAATGCTTGTTTTATCCAATATATAATGCAGAATCTGTTGCTTGGCATGATCTTGGAAATGGTGTTATCTATTTTTTTCTTCTTTCTTTTTTCCAAATTAACTGTAATGATGTTTATTTAGCTATGTATTTTTTTCCTATTTATTTTTATTGTCTCAGTTAGATTTTATAGAAATGGCTGATATT
>JAOWBC010000383.1:4755534-4782153 GCA_028566105.1 Hypoplectrus providencianus | reverse complement strand
TCTTTCTTTCTTTCTTTCTTTCTTTCTTTCTTTCTTTCTTTCTTTCTTTCTTTCTTTCTTTCTTTCTTTCTTTCATCTGAGTTGTGTTATATCCAATGTTTTACCTGGGACACTAAAGAACACTTAATTTACTTCATATACTTCCATATGTGCATGATTCATTTACTTAAATATTACTATTTTACACTATTTACAATGTACTCAGTATTCTAAACCATATACCATGTCTGCTAATAAAGATGTACTTTTCAATCTACAGCATTAGTTTACAAACGTTTTAATTAACTGTATTATAACTAAAATAACAAAAGAAAAGAAAAGCCAAATCGAGTTGATTCCTGATTTTTCTGTCCTGCACAATCACCATAAATTCTCTAACTGTGAGCTAGGAAACTGATGTTTTTCTGGGTGTTGTTATGCTGCAGGTTGTTTTTGCAGTCAGATTGAATGTTCACTGAGCCCGGTCCGTCAGTGTCACAGTTTCCTGTGCTGAATTTCAGCAGGCCGACTGGCCATGTGCTTCCCTGTTCTGCAGATCTGGATGTGCGGATGGGTTGCGTTCACTGGCCAAAGGAAACATATGGCTCTGTGTGTGGTAGGCCCAGATATGTCAAGGCTAAGTATAGACTGAGATATTTGTCTAAGAGAGTAGCTGCGGGTTAAAATCAGTAATGGGACCGTGGTGGTGATACAGTGTCAGGGGAGTCTCTTCAGTTTTGTGCTCATTGGCATTGGTATTGTTGAACATACCTGCGTGCAAGCTGTCTGACCTATAGTCTTCCACACTTTCACTACATTGGATAACTGTATCATTGTTTTTTGAGCAAACCACTGCAAGCAAAGTATACTGATGTCCATTCACTGATACTGTTTAAGTCACAATGAAATCATTAAATGACTTTATATGTCGTAAAAACAGCAGAATTAAGCCAAAATGTGCAGCTTTATGTGTATTATAATTTTTTTTTTTACTTCACATGAAACTGGTAAATCTTTTGTTGTTATGTACCATTGGACACTAATAAAAACTAATGAAAACTAATAAAAACCAATGGAAGCATCACAAAATAAGTCCGCTCCACCTCCCTTATAAAACAAAATGGCTTTAATTTACTTTAAATCTCCAATAACTGATTTATTTTTTTCTTTTTTAGTAATGGAAAGGAGCTGTAAACAAAAACAAAGACATATTAACACCTTGTGAAATGGATGTGGTAAACTCAAGAGTAAACAGTGACCTATTTGCACATACAGCAGATATGGAGCAATTTAAGCATTCATTTAAAGTTCTGATGTGTCCAACTGATCAATGTAAGTATGCGGTTTTCAGCTCTGCTTTGGTCTCCACCAGCTCCTCAGGGAAACATCCGCCAAAACAGACAAACACCAAAACAATGTAAGTGTGTATGAGGACAGAGTGACATGATTAGTCTTAAATTAATCAGATACATTTTTAACTGGTAATCTGAATGATGCATGTAAATGGAAGAATAGACTGTAATAGTAATAGTTTGATAAACCTAAGACTGCAGCAAACATTGTTTTCATCCAACATGCCAAAGAAAGGAGAAAAGAACCAATTCTCTGTCCTGACATTGCAATTTACACACTCTCAGAGTCTTTCCTCCCCCAAACAAAGATGTTGATGATCTTGTGACGTCAAGAATTAGTTTCTGGCAACGGACATGCCAGCACTGCAGTAACACGGCCAAGGGCTGACATGCTGTGTACAGTAACACTGAACACTGGAAACCGTCTCAGGAATACAGCTGACACCAGTATAATTAAGAATAATAACGTCATTGCTGATATATTGTTTCAGTTTATTATTTTGCCCTCGGCAGCTCCACCCTAACCATGAGAACAAGCTGATGAAGTGATGTTCCTAACTTAGCTCTGCATTCGTCCTGATTCTTTAAGGTCATATGTAGTTATTCCAGGTCAAGGCCTGACTTCTATCCTAGTCTGGATTTACGCACTTCGCTGCCTGCCACTTTTAGCCTCATTACTTCACTGCTTGTTTCATAGCTACCGTGTGACATCACACCGTGTCAGCTGGGGAATTTCCAGCTTTGGGATGTGTGGAGATGAAAGACTCACTGTCTCACAGGCTACATTTTTATAAGCCCACATCAGGCCCTGGTGACGACACTGTCCTCATTCACTCTCCTCCAGGCATATAAAGTGAATATTATTCCCTGTTTTCTTCAACACCTCGTGTGTGCACTTCCATCACACCACAGTTGATGATATCATACTTGATACTGATGTCTCAGAGGTCCCTTCTAGCTGTTTCCATGGTTCACACCACTCTCATTCAGCTCAGCTGTAGTCATACCTTCCTGGCACTTTTAAAGCCTAATAGGAAGATAAACATCAAAAGTAAAAATGGCCACTCAGTCACACTGAGCAAACAGCACTGACGCTCCATATTTTATTCCACACTATACCAGATATAGAGTTTTATTTCACAGTGAACATTTTAGCTCTTTTTATTTATGGGATTATCTTCCATCTGTTAATTGTGCTTTTATGGTCTTAACTTTTTTAAGTTTATAATAGGTGGGAAGCTGATACATTTATCCAAGCCAAGCTGCAGTATTTAAAAGATTTATGTGCACTTAATTTATTAGGTAAAGCTTGTTCAAACACAGTCTAATTCAATACAACAGCCCTGCAATAAAACTCATTTTGCCTTTTGTTAGGGCTGTCTCCTATTACCTAATCTGTGACTAATCTAAAGGCCTTTTGGTGTTGGTCAAATAATAGTGCTTTGGCTGATCAGTCATGTTTAGGCTTTTTTCAATGCTGAATCACTAATTTCCCAGAAACATATGAACACATATCTGGTAACCAGAATGAAAGTGATGCTTGTGCATGACTCTTTATGGAGAAACTCACTTTTACAGAACAAAAGATTGATTCCTAATGATGGACACCTCCTCAGGCATTAATTCTCATGTATATATATATGTATGTGTATAAGTACATGTAGCAAACCCAGAGTGTTTTTCTCAAACTGGATCCACATTTGAAGGTCGGGTTGTGCTATCTGCACTCAGCTGTCCATTAAAGTAAATTCCATTAGTGGTAGCTGGCAGGCTATTCGAGGAATGTTCCTTGGCTTAAGCCTTCAAACCAACCATCTATATACCACTGTGCAAACTGAACATGAAACCAAGATCTCAAAATGATTTTCCTGCCTGTATATTTCTGCCTCTTTGAACTCCTGGGCTGCTTGCCTGCAGGGAGACTGTGAGGGCGGAGAAGTTGAAAACAACATGGTTGCAAATCCTGTTATTTTGCATTTCATTGACATTTTAGGCATTTTAGTTGACTTTGAACCTGCACAGTGGAAAAATCAACACATATTTGTATTAACGTTACAACCAGCCACAAATAATGAATACAGAGCAAAAGCATATCCCTGACAAGGCATTAGAATAATGCATAACATTTCTGTGTCATCTGCAATAACTGTTTGGTCTTTGAAGCAAACAGGCTAATAAAGACGTGCTTAGAGAGTAAATTGTTGCTCTCTTTTACAATTTGTCTGCAGAAACACTTGAGAGGGAATTTTAAATGGATGGGATGGTGATCTGTTGAAATTTAACAATGGAGAAGGGACAGGTCAATGACTTAGACATGAAAGGCTTGGAAAGTGATGGGAACTTTTTGAAGCCTGCCTATGAAGAGACAAGCAGTGGAAACTAATAATGGATCCGGAGCCTGGGATGATTTGTTGAGATTTAACAATGGGGTTGGTGGGCAGATGAACTGTCAAGATGGAAACTGTGTCTATTTAAAGCCTAGAGTGGTGGAAAATGCTCAGACTGGAAACATGCATGAGACTCAATCTTTTTTTCAGGCACTGCCTGCACGAAATAGTTGGGTTTAGGATTACTTGGGGTAATGGGCCGAGGTATAATATATTGACCATTTGATGCCAGAGGGGCATAGTTGGAAGGTGAATCGCATTTTTTGGTCAAATTTTTCTCATAAATCATTTAGTTATGGACATCTTGGGGAATGCATTTGCCAGTCTGTGTTAACAAGGGAGACGGTGTTGCTTTCATCTACCTTGGACAAAGTATTTTTGACTGGCACAAGCTCACAGGTGGAAACTAGCACTTGATATAGTGCATGGGAACATTTTTACAGATATAACAAGGGGGATTAATGGTTGGCTGTAATGTCAAAGGCAGAGAGAGTGAGTGGAAAGTGCCTTTTTAAAACCTGTGTCCTGGAAAGTGTTTAGACTGGAGACACTGATGAGAATTTGGGCTGTTACTATTTCAACAAACAGAAACTCATCTCAGCTGTGGATTTACTGCCACACACATGGATACGGAAGTCAGGTGGTCTCTACTTAAACACAGCTCAGTGTGGGTCTAGGATGGCCTCTGTTCTGTTTCACTGACCTTTCAGCTGGAGGTCGAGGGGGTTTCTAATCTTAGACATGATACCCGGCACAATTAGTTCCCACTGAGCGCTTCCTCCTCTGAAAGTCATAATGATGGTCAGATGAAAGGAGCCAAAGTCTTGGGGTCACATAGCGCCCATGACCCTGAAGATGGTCTGCCCTCTACAGGTGATGGTTTCTAAATATAGCACAGATCCTGCCACACACAGTGCTCCAGCATCAGGGGAAGCGTTAAACAGGAGCACACTGAGAATGAGTAAGCCTGTCAGTTTGTATGTTTCAAGGAAATTTGGAACATTTGGGTAATTTTGCTGATTAATTTCTTATCTGGAGTTAGATGAGAAGCTAGATGCGACGCTCTTGGCTAAACATTAATGGGAAACTTTGGTGTTTTTCAACCTATTTTTCTATCTTGTGCCGAAAAGGCAAGTCAGAACAACATTACTGACTGGTCCAGTAAAGTGAAAACTGTTGTTCCTGTTAATCATCTTTACACAAAAACATGGGAAATAAGGTCCGATCCAGGTTGAAAAATATTAACGTTTCCCTTTAAGTATGGCAAGAATTAGGCGGTCATTAGCCTAGCCACAGTGTTTACCAGTTACATGACGTCTGTGTCCTCTTGCTATTTGGTGCTAGGCTTTGTCTGTACAAAACAAAAAAAGTTTTCTGTAGCTGAAAATGGAGCTTGAAACTTAGGAACCAGTTCACCATACACAGTCGTCAGTCAGTTGATCTATTTGATTCGTATAGTGTCTCAAAAAAGTGTCCCTAACACAAAACCATAGTGTAGTTGGTCAAAATATTTCTTAAAATTCTATAGAATAGGATGTTGATCATGGTAACAGTATTGCATGACCAAAAATATTTCCAAACCCCACCAAATTACAACATGTCCAATAAAAAAAAAAAAAATCAACAAAAAACAATGTAGCTTGTCCATAAATGCTTAAATCACCAGAGAACAGCATGTTGTTCATGTTAGTATAGTCAGCCCAAAAAACATACCAAAAAAAATAAGAAAAGAAAAACATAGTATTTCAAAAAGTGGTTAAAAAAAATAATGTCACAGTACCATATGCCATCAAAAATATAATATAAATGTCAGAGTGAGAGATGTCATTAAAAAAAGGACCAGACCACATCCTAACGTTTGAAGCCTTTGAATTTGGAAAGAAATCCATGTTGTGAACTGTCTGAATTGTAAGTTGAGGCTCACACAGAGGAGGCTGTAAATGTAAATACATATTCTGTAGCTTTCTGAGGCCACCGCTTCCCTGCAGGAATGTCAGCTTCCCCCTATTAGCTTGGCACACGACTGCATACCTCAGCTAATTAGCTTCCTGTAAAAGCCTTGAATAAAAACATCGGCTTTAATCACACGCTGCTGCTTTGTCTCATTCATTGCCAAGGTAAATGTTACTTCAAGCTGAGAAAAAAAATGACATTTTGCTCTGTGGCTTTCTGCTTCCCAGACAGGTGTTTCAAGCCGTGATGTGCAGCGATCCAGGTCAAGACTTCACCTTAACATTCCTCAACTTCAAATAAACTCACACTGTTTTTCTATCATTAGACTTTTTAAAGACTTTCGTTTCAATTTATGTGCTTTTTCTCCTCTCATATGGAGATTGCCAGAGATGTCAAACTGGTGAAAGTGTGTGTGTTTACTGTCTGTTTCACTAGATGGTTATTTACCGGCTGTCAGTGAAAGAACTGTGCTCCCATACAGTTTTATATAAAGCTTTTTGGCTGCGTTTCCAGTTTGTTGGTTCACTGTCAGAAACTGAGTGTTCCTACTGCATGTTCCTGCAGCTTGTTGACTAGTTTCTGATTATTTACCAGCTGCCTGCCAGTAACAAAAATCTCAATTTACAGAACCTCAATCAAACATCCCAAATTATTTACAAGCTGTATACAAGATTTTAGCTACTATTACCCACATATACAAACCTTCTCCCTGCACCTTATTTATTTATAGGGAACCCGCCTCATAAATTGTATTTGCAGATGTGTATGTGTCTTTTTAAGATAGTTCTCTATACATGAATATTCCTTTACTTTAAGCTCTGTTTTGGTCTCCTCCTGAATACTTTTCTGCTTTTTGCAATTACAGCTGAAAAGAGATCAGTTGCACATACACTGTATCAATGTATCCATTCTTATTTTAAAAATATTGATCATAGCAGCTTTAAACACTTGACAAAATGAAAATTGTAATTATTGACTTTTATTATTGACAGTAAATAGCCATGTAATAAGTGAGATAATGTACACCGAGCATGTCATTATTATCAATAATGACCTGCTTATTGTGCCTTACATGAACAATATCTTCCCTATGTAATAAAAAATGTAGTAGTTCTGTATAACTACAGAAATTGTATGAACAATAGCATACATTTTACAAACTTCTAAGCATTTGGTATGTGTGGTTTAAACAAAACACCAATTTGGCCTCCCATACTGGCAATAACATCAATGCAAGGAGTGAAAAAACAACCTCCAATCCAACAGAACAATGTTCAAGCCACAAACGCTCCTATTAGGGTAGTGTGCAATGAGCGCCTCTCATCACTGCAGGAGTTTTGGCTTTACCAATGAAAACCCAGTCGGACCCTTGGCAAAACCAGCGTCTGTGTGGTGTCTTGACTGAAAGAACATTCAAAGTCAACAGCAGATCTGTCCTCTGATGGATTTGTTAGTGCTGAATGCTGCAAAAGGGAACACCGCTCTCAGATGACTAATCAAAATGAACAAAAGGTGAACGATTAGCAAGAAGGAGGACTGTTCCTTTATACACGGCTGTGAAAATATTACTCTTCCAGGGCTTTCCCTTTTGCTAGGCTGTCAGTGTAAACACTAATGTGTTCTTGACCTTAAAAGAGATCGAAAAAACAACGTTTTTAGCTGCTGCTTCATTAGATGTTGATGGAATAATGAACTGTGCTTTTGTGACTGGTGGTTTTGGTTATTACAAGAGCAAACTGTTGTGAAATAAAGTCGTGATAGAATTGTGCCTTATAGAAACAGCCTGGCCAGGGCTCCCATCGGCTCTAATTGTTTCCAGATATGAAGTTTCTGCACAGTGGCTAACTGGACCCCTCCCTGTCTGTCTGTGTGTCTGGAACGAAAGGCCTCTCCCCATATGTCTGCGAGCTACAAGGTCAGACTGCAGCCTACACCCTCGCTCCATGTCTGTCTGTCTGTTTGCCCGTCTGTCTGGTGGCAATCTGACCCCTCTGTGCTCATCTATGTGTCTGTTAGCTGAAAGGTCACAGCTGGCCTGTTGTTTTGCCAACCTTTTTCTCCCTACTTTTCTAAAATTAGCTCCCATAGTATCATGTTTTTATGAGTAGAACGGCTGCTTCTCATTCTGAGGCTAATAATTACCAAGAGAGACAGAGCACTGCAGTCCAGAACTTTGTCCTTTGCTATACCAGTGTTCTTTACCATGCAGCGTACCTGCCCACTCTAAAAATGACAGCGGAAATTATTATCCCATCATCCCCCTCACAACAACATGGAATATTCCCCAGCTGGAACAGTGGAAGTTGGATTCCTCAGGAAAGTGAGGAGGAAGTGATGACGCAGGAAGGAGTCATTGCTCAGCTAGCTGTCAAAACCGGCAGCAGACGACCCAAGTTTCACATGTTTCTCCTACCTCAGCACAGACGGAAAGAAATATGTTTTCCACTCTCAGCAGGAGTGATTCAGAGCATCAACGTAAAAGTTTTTAAATAGTTTAGTGGTAAATTCGTGGTGAGCGAACCATGCAGTCAATTTGGGAGTTACTACAATGTGGACAACAGCCAATCAAAGGATGCTCAACAAAAACATCTTTCCTTAAAAATGGTACAGAAAGTACTTGCATCATCTTAAAGGAATGGTTTGAGGTTGGATACTGTGCTCATGTCTGCACACTAATACTGAAGAGACAGCCAGGAGGTATTAGCTTAGCCTAGTTTAGCAAGACAAGACACCAGAAAGTTAAGAAATATTCCAATACGTGAACTCCTGTGAAACTGCAGCTTGTTGGTTTACACTTTGGTTTTTATATGGATTAAACAGAGAAAAATTGAAAAATGTTAGCTTTAGAGGTGAAAACATTGCACAGCCTAGCAAAATGAGTGGCTAGTTTAGCACCTATTGCTTTTCAATCTAAATAGGCCTTATGTTTGGACATTGGGTTGAGTATCAGTTATATACATTTCTTAAAATTTCTTTTATACAGATTTGTAGCTTTCGCAAAAATGAACAAATACACATTGAAGTACAAACTGAGTTCAAATAAAACTCAAGTTATCCTCCAGCACATCTCTTGTTGACCCAGTGGCAACAGTCTTTATCAAGAGCCAAAGCACAAAGCCACATACTGTAATGTCTGCTTTAAGGATTACTAGTTTGTCAGATTTACAAATCTTAATCCAGTTAAAACTATCATCATCACCGCATGTGTTCCCCCAAATATGCATCTCATGCATCATCAGCAGTGAGTTCACGGCTGTTTTTCCAGCTGTATCCAGTCGTGCTCAGTGTATAAATCCATCAACAGCAGCAGAGGAGAGGGCGATGACGCAGGAAGTAACTATCATGCTGCTACCCATCAAATCTATGGCAGCAAACTCAGATTTTTTACAATTGGTGTAATGCATTGGGTGGATGTGACTACATAATGACCAGTATTAAGGGTTTAACAGTATTTTCATAGCTCCATTGAAATATATCATTGAATCATTGCTTCGACTGTCCCTGTTTCTGAGATTACAATTATACAGACTCCTTCAGGATTAAATATGGAGGCCTGCAAGCAAAGAACGTAGCCTCCTGTCCTATAAAGCAGTATAGTATGTATGACCAGGGCCCCTTGTGAGGTCTCACTTACACAATGATTGAAGGGTGCGACAGTTACGTAACCACAAGGTGTCGTGTGATGCTGTGTGAATATGAAGCCTTGTCCCACTGAGGGGAGCCTTTAACGGGGCACGTCTGACAGGTAGGTGTTCTGTCACAGCCTGTAAATACGCAGCCTGTTTCAGGGGCCCGATTTGCACTCTCTCTGGTCTCAACACATTTTCCTTTTACCTTTTATGTGCTCTTTTAAACTAATAATCCCTGAAGTTTCCATATTGTTTTTCTCACCTAGTCTAATTTCAGTTTCTACATTTTCTTACTTCTCTTCGTCTCCTCCACCCATCTGTTTTTTTTTCTTTTTTGTGTCCCTGTGTCTGACAGCCAAGGATCTTTTACTAGTTCTTTGTTTTATATAATTCAAACGTGTACTGTACATATATATGTATATTGTTACCTGGTATGTTTTTTGTGTGCACTTGCAAAACTTAAACCTTACTTTGCACAAGGACTTTCAGTAAGCATGAACAAATTGAAGGTAGCACCTTACTTACTGTGCCTTTTGACTTCAGTGTTTTTGTGGTTAGGTGTATTCTACTTTACCTCTGCTTCTCACGGTAACTGTTCCCAGGCATGTTATTCTCCTGCCTTTTGGACATGTGGTTTAGTGTGCCTGGCAGGGAGGCAGGCAGCTCTCCTGGCTCGGTGTGTTTATGCAGGTGCAGGACATTCAGGACACACCGCCCTGCAGAGTATTTTGGAGGGGCTTTTGAGAGCAGCCTACCCTGCAGTATTAGAAGGGGCCGCCTATATGTGGCATTTTAGTGGGACAGCCCAGAAATGGCATTTCCTCAGGTTACTGGAAACAGAGCAGTAAAGGGTTTTAAACAAAGTCAAACACATCACAGTGAGAAAAGTTTTGAGGACAGGTCAAATATGTTCAGAAAAATAATATAATGGAAAACAAGAATGCTTTATTGTATTGTTTATGGTTTACCCAAAGAAGTTTTTAGATGATACTATAGACTAGACATTCATCGTTCATTTTTTAATATACATTTTTACTCTTTTTCTTACAATACAAAAACATTTTCATGCTCCTGGCATTAGTAGCGATAATCTGGAGGAAGTAAACCTCTTTAGGCCTGTAATAGGGGTGAATGACCCAATATTTTTTTTTCAAATATCTCAGTTGAATAAAACAAGACTGGTACTCCAAGCCAGTTTACTGTAATCTAGGATTAAAAAAAAAAAATGATGATATGCTAAGTCATTTTAATTCCTTGTCTTCACTATTGGAGCAAAGTTGTTTCCTTACAGAAAGAACCACATGCAGGCAGATTCTTTAGGCAAAAAGTAGCAGGCAGTTTGGGGTAAAACAGGACTTTCAGATAGCCAGGGTCATAGTTCATATGGCAAAAGAACAGTGGCCATCTGTAGCAGTAAGAATAAGCTGATTGTATGCCATGGTTTTATTGTCAGGAGGGACAGGAAAGAAGAATAGCCTTGCCCTGCTTGGCTCACCAAGTTCTGCAAAAAGTTTCCGGGATAATGAATTCCTCTGGTTTGGTCAGCCAACAGTAGAAATGAGGAGAAGGGGGGAGGAGGAATAAACGTATGAGAGAGAAGGTGTTTGTCCAGTCAGCACTTGGGGCGTTAACAAGCCTTCTGTATTGTGGATAATTGCAGATTACTGGTTAGATAAGTGGATTGACTAGAAATGAATGTGGGGAAGTCCAGAAATGCAAAACAACATTCAAGTTCAAGGTCTTGTCTTGTCCCTGGTTGTGTAAGACTTCAAGAAGACAAACACATTAAAATACCAGAAGAAAAGTCTGTGCAAGAAAATCCTGCACTGATTGAATTCAATGTGAATTAAAAAACCAGTCCTGTTGGCTACAGAGAGCAGAGTTTGGCCCAAAAGGCATCTATCTGTAACTCTTCACATTAACAACCTACCCTGGAGCTGGCTGGATTTACACAGGCTCAGAGTTTATAATTTTTTAACTCTCCAGTATGTTCCACTTTAAAGCATGTGAACTTTGGCACCGGCTTAAAATGAGCACATGCTCAATGAGCCATACTGTTGCTGCATGGGTACAAACACAGATGCACACTTAGCGCACACCTTTAAAACACAGTAAGCACATACACACACAACAGCACACTGCGCTTCCACATCGGAGTGAACTAGGTTGAGAAATTTGAAAGAAAACAAACAGGATTCCAGAGCGGTGCGGTGTGGCGTGAGGCTGCTGGACTGAAACACAAAGAGAGGCCTGTTCGCAGCATACAGGAGCATTCCAGCTAACAGAACAGGCTCTGGGACACTGTTGACCTAAGCTACTTTAGAATGTTTGTGCAATAGCTTTTGACCACTTGATTAAAAATATCGTTTGATGCTGGAGCGGCCGTGTCCTAGCAAGGGGCAGTTCAGACTGGTCTGAGCAGAGCAACATGTTGCCGCATGAAGGGAGGACTCTTATGAAGACGTGAGCAGGGAGCCATTTGCCTGGAACAGTGAGCCACAGTTGAATCATTGAGGATGACCATCCATGCTGTCTGGCACTTGATTATGTAATTATATAATTTCAATTATGTTGACATTGCCATCCCTAGAGCCAATCTAGCGGCCTGGCAGTCTTTCTGCTTCTCCACCACATTTGTCCCAACTAAAAGATCCCAACCACTGTTGGAGTGATTACCATTTAATTATATAACAGACATTTTATGTTTTTACGGATAATGACTGCAGTTAATTTCGGTGACCCTAGACCTTTTTCCTCTGATGCCACCATGAGCTACAATTATGTCGTTTTAAGTTAAATTTCTCAACCACAGATTCCCACCTCCACCTTTGCTGGCCAAACGATGCATAACCTGAGTTTGTAATTTGTATAAAAAGATTATATATACAAACACCTGCACCTGAATATAATCCTTTCTGTTTTGTTTACATTTTAAACAGTGCTCCAGCTGTTTTGTTATTAGGGTTGTACCTCCCAATTGACTGCTATTTTAAAAAAAATAAAATAAAAAAAAAAAAGCACAGTCTCCATCAGCTTTCTCAAGATAGCAGAAAGCAGCTAGCAGCAATGCGCGTGACATCTAAATTTAAAACAAACAGGGGCAAGTAGAGTTGCTGCCTACACAATTTGTACTAAAAAATTAAAACATCTGTCTGTGTGAAACTATTAATGATGATTGCACTGCATGCCATTTTGCTGTGGGTGTAACATAGGGTCATGTGTCTTCAAATGATCCAGTTGATGGGAAACCAACTCTAAAATAACACTAAAATAACTTACGATTGCTATGTGATAACAAAGAATGCCATCTAAAAGGCATTATGTTTCACTTCAATATGTAAAATAGAATAAAATACATTTCAAGAGACTGGTTCCAAATTCCTTTGACTGAAGGCTGGATTGTTTCTCTTTTAAATGTCTTTCATCACACAAAGGTCTACTTCCAATCTGTGCAGGCCTAAAGTTTAGACAAGTGGGTTGATGAGAAGATTGAGATGTCGGATCGTTGATTTGCCAAGAAAAATGTAGATCAGGGAAGTGAATGCACCCTGCTCACCTCTCCCTCAGCTAACACCATAGAAATGTCCTTGAGCACATTTTTTAGCGTCTAAATTGCTCTGGTGGAGCTGCCCAGTGGACCAACACTAGAAGACTGTGGTTGCGCTGGGCAGCTGCCAGGTATGAATGTGTGTAACTTTGTACGTGTGAAGCAGGGTGTTGATGAAAGAGAGCATGTGTGCTTGGCAAATATTCCCAGGATAAATTAAGGCAAAAAGCAAGAGTCTATACTGAGAGCTAAAAAGAAAACGTTTGATGTGGTGGCAGATTTGTGCTTTGAAGGTCGGATTGAACCGGTCACAGGGCAGAAACATGGGGATGAAGTGAGCTGTCTTAGCCGGACCTGTTTAGCCTTTTATTTATCTTTGGTTTAGAGAATGCTGCTGCAGCCCACAGAAAATCCAAAGAAAAATTGTCAAAGTTTCACAAAATGCATCCATTAATCTGGTTGTGTTACCTGCCAAAGCTTTCATAGTGATTATCTCATTTTATATAATCTCTTTTAGGTATTGTCTCTCTAATCTCAATCAATCTAATAATCTTGTTAATTAAGATTCTTTTATCTCAACAGTGAATTTAATTCAATCAATCTATCACAAACATAACCTTGTCTCATCTCATCTTGCATTATTACATTTAATCTATTTTTTACTTTTCCAATCATCCAATCTTTAAAGCACATTTTATAAGATTTCATCTCATCAAAATTATTATATATTATTATATGTAAGGTCTTCTCTTGAATAATTATTGTTGTCTCATTTTTTTGTATTGTCTTTTGTCACCTTGTCACCTAAATAACTTTATTCCATGTCACCTCTTCTAAAAGTTTCTCATCTCATCTAATCTTAATTTATAAATTCATGTCATCTCTTTTTTCCTCTAAACTCAGCTCCACCTTGACAGCTGAGAATAAATGACAGACAGTAAAATGGAAACAAGCAGTCTGAGAATCCCCCCGGTGTGAAAACATGACGAACATATCACAACACTGTGAGTAAACCGAGGGCCTCCCTCCTTCACTCTTTCCCTCTCGTGAGCTGTCTATCTCCCTCTCTGCCCTCTTCCTCCTCTCCCACACACTCATCCTTCCCCTGTCTCTCTCACAGACCTGTGGCTATTCATATATCTGGTGTGTTTGTGACAGCAAGCTGTGTTTGCCGAACAGCTTTCACCCGACCACCACCACCGCCCCACCTATCAACCCCTCTTAACCTTTGACCCCCAGCAGCCCCACCTGCCTATACAAACACACTCATCCACACACTCTTCACACCTCTTGTTCTGTTAGCTTTGCCCACCTCTGACGTCAAACGCCTTTCAATGCAGCTGATTAACAGGTATAATTCACTCGGGGCCAGGATCTGTAAACAATGGGTGTGCATTCCTACTTGTGTGGTGTTGTCCGGTAAATCAAGCGCATTCAGATAAATAATTGAAAAATAAATAATCCTTCCCAGAAAGTGTTTTAATCTCCCTTTGTGCAAATGCAATGCCAACACATGTAACAATCTTCATTATTTTACTTGGCACAGGATTGTTTTCAGATAACCAAACTGTGCTTTCGAAACATCAGTTTAGAATCCATTGCACAGTGAGGTTTGATATATTGGCATCAGAGTAAAGAAAAAACAACTGGCCTGATTTTCATAAAAGTTGGTGGGAGGTTGTAGGATGAGCCAAGGAAAGACCCATTAAATTTAGGAGTGGATTTGGACCAAGGGGAGAATATACTTATTTTGGTAAAGGGCTGTATTCTTTCACATTGACTTTTCTCGTTGGTGAGAAGAGGGCGGGCTTAGTTCTACAGGGTGATGTCATATATTTATGTGCACCAGTCAGGAGCATAGACTGTGTAAACTGGGAGTAATTATAAAACTATTAACAAAAGCTGCCTTGCCTCGTAGCAACAGGCTCACCATTGCGACTCCTGCTCGCAGCTCTTCTATGTTAAGTTTGCAGTTCTACCTGTGTCAGTACGGGTTCTCTCCAGGTCCTCTGGCTTCCTCCAACAGCCCAAAAACATGCCGCTTAGGCTGAATTTGTGACTCTGCCCTGCCCTGTCCAGGGTGTACCCAGCCTTTTACTCAATGTCAGCTAGGATTGGCTCCAGCCCCTCACAACCCAAGGTCTGAAAAGCCTTAAGAATAATGAATGGAAAGATATTAGAATGTTACTTAGAATGTGGACTTTTTTTTTTTTTTTAAATCATAGCTTTGCATTTGTTTTTGCTTGTGAGTCGACTAACTCTGATTATTTCACTACTGCTGATATCAGATCAAATATGTTAGAGTGCACATCACTTTACCATATGAGAACCACTAACAATAAAAAGGATGTGGATTTGGTGCCCTAATTACTATAAATTATGCCGTTCGGATTGGAAGCCGCCTAGCTAACTCTGCTGGCATGTTTTTCTTGCTTCATCCAGTTCCTCTGACTGTAGCTCCACAGGAACCTCTGACCCCGAGCCAAATTCCTCCAGTCCCACCATGACAAACCCCCACAATTTATTACCCACCATTATGGAAACCAAGAATCAAATACCAACCAGTGGACTAACTTTAATTCCTCCTGTCCTTCCATGGTGAAGCCCTGGAGTTAAATCTTTTACCACTGCATAACAATAATAAGAGCCGAAGCTTGACGAGGCCTTACTGCTACTATCCGTATGTGTGTCTCTGTTTGTGTGTATGCGTGTGTGGTCTGACCAGTGCCCACATCCTTCCACACCAACAACATGGCCACCTAGGAGACACACATCCATTCCTCAATTACCTCCCTGCCTTCCTCTATCCCTAACTCCATCCCTCATTCTTCATTCCCACCAACGGAGAGGCGGCTGGACGTTATGACGTCTGTTGCGTTACACAAGGTCACCATAGTTTGTCCTCCAGCATTTTTCCTCATGGTTACGTTTGCCTTTGCAAACAGTCCCCTACACATATAGGAGATGATTTGAGGCAAGCAAACCAGGATGGTATTTAACTTGTTCACACAGGATGTAACAAAAAATATTTGAGGTGGAGGTTTATGAAGCCCTCTTACTTTCTCCAGTGTTGCAAATGAATAAATCAATTTGTGGTGTAATCACAGATGCCAACAGGATGAAAAACAAGGAGTTCAGTAAAGTGTTAACACAAATCATCCTCATATATCAGCTCACACCTCAGACACAGCCCGCAGGGTTTAAGGACAGTTTGTAAACCACAATTTACAAGTAGTTTCAAAAACAAGTTGGAGACCATAAACTGTAAGAGAACTGAGATTTGAGAAAGGATATCACTTATTCTCATGCAGGTCTTTGTTGTTTTTGTTTTTTACTTTGGACCCACTCCGATTTGAGAAAAGATAGTGGTATATTTGTGATGCAGAGATGTGTAACACATAAGCCTCTGAGCCATTTATCAGCTTGAGAAACTGCAGGGCAGAAGAGAGGAACAAGTGGCTAGAGCTAGGAGCAGTACAGGTATATGACAGCAGCCAGGGCTCACCCAAACTGGGAAATTATAATTCAAACTGCAACCAATATCAAGGCCCTGGGTTATGGGCTGGTGAGTCAAAAACAGGAAGTGTTCAATTTAATTTTCCAGACTTTAAATGAATCTAAAAACTGAGTAACTGCCAACCACCAACTTAAAATCCAAGATGGCTGCACTGTGCCTCAACAACAGTGAGCGCTTTAGTAATATAGTTAATAACCACTTCTGTCTTATTTATTTCTCATAAAAACAGTTGTACACATATTGCTGTCTATCTGTTGAAATGTTGCAAATGTATTTGTGTCTGTGAATTGAAACATAATACGTTGCTATCCACTGGTATTGTAAACAGTTGCTATCTTGGCTAAAGCATACCCAACTCATCCCACCTGGTGAAAGTAGTTTTATGACTTGTTGCATCAGTTTGTAATCAAGTAAAAATAATGTTTGTGTTGTAATGGAGTGCAGTTCAAAATGACATAAATACACCATACAAAGTTGTCCATAAGCTAGAAACATAAAGAGACCATGTGTAATTATTGCTTTACTCTAACCCTAATTTTAAAGTTGCACTCACATGTTAGATGTTAGTTTTACTAACTAACCAACCGATCAACAGCCTTACCATTTTCACACCATCTGTAATAAATGAAACAAAACATAACTTTCTCTCCTGCATGGTGGGCAGTAAAACCCACAATCCCAAGTTTGATGGCCTCATAACTTCACATCTGATCTAACCAGCTAGTTGAGAAAACATCCTTCCTCTGTTTTTAACATTAAGCCACAGGAATGTAAAGCCAGAATGATAAGGCCCAGCCCTGACCGATCCCAGCATCGCAGGGTGGGTCTTGTTTGGAACTGCTGTTGGATCAATAATAACATATCATTCCACACTCCCACTTCCTATCTCAGTAAGATGGAAAGCAACATTATTTGCTGAAAACAACTGCATTTGTAACTAGAGCAAACAGTTGATGAGTGGTGAGAGTGAGTCAAACTAGTGAGGTAGCAAGAAAAAAAAAATCTAAATGATGAGCTGATGAAAATATTGTTAAAACCCTGTAGTGCTGAAAGGGAACTACAGTCAGGGAAGGTTTATTACTACATGCAACTTCTATGACATTATACAAAGTTTGATCGATTGTTTATAAGAACTGGCACACACAAAGAAATACAGAGACATGGACTTCTTAAGAGGACAAGGCTCTATTCAAACTAATCAAGACACTATAAGTTTGTCCTTTTTTTGCAAATGCCACATGTGATACAGGGTATGGAGACTTAAAAGAGGATGCCTGAGGGTGACATAAAGATAGTTGTTTTCACGGTCTTACCCCTGTGGTGTCTTTTGATATGAATGAAACAGCCACTTCAATACATTTGAGGATGCTGCCTGCTGTTTACTGACATCCCATCACATAGTTTCTGGTTATGAAGTTCAGACAGTAACCACAGGCTCCCGTCAGCAGCCACCAGCATATTAATAAGGTGCCCACTTCTGGTTTAAATATGCCAAGTTCCAAAACACAGTATCTACTCTAACTTGATGCAAGTTATTTATTTGTTTTTCAGTCCCGAGGAAATAAACAGCCCTGCAGGTGTACCGAGGGCTTCTTCGGTGTGCGAGCGAAGGCTTTTAACTTTGAAACGGCAGGTGAGAGCAGCAGTTTCCCCTCAGCGTGGAACATCCTGTCACATACCTGAGAGCTACTTCCTCTTCAGAAAAACATCAATATTTACCAGAATACACAGAAGCCTCTAAATCCAAAAAAACCTCTTTACCCGCGAGCATGTTTTTCTGTTCTTGTGCCAGTTGTCATCCCACCAGTGCCAGCTCTACCACATCTTTATTTATGACTTTTTTTAATTTTTTTAAATATTCCTTTTCAGGGAGAGTACACCTCAGGGAGGACATTTTAACAGCAAACACTTTGCATTCCTCCTGCTGGACTAGAACTGGACTCCAAAGTAAAGTTTACATTCCTGGGCTGCAGGGAGGAATGCTGCCCTCTGGGGACCTGGACCAGAGGATTACAAGTCAGGGATCACAGATGGAGACGAGGCTGCTCAGCAACAGGTAAGTACTGAATGTGACAGCACCAGAGGCTCAATTACTGAGACTTGGATGGTTTGTTTTGCATCAATTATAAATGCAGATTTGAGGAGGAAAATGGATAAATAGTCTTTTTTTTTTGTTGAAATCGCAAGCATTGATATGTTAAGGGATAATTTAGAGACATTTTATCAAACGTGGGACCTAAAACAGAACTTCACAGGGTAGCCTAATACACATTGGTTTGGATTGATCCCTGAATGTTTTACAATGTCCTGCTTTTAACTTTTAACTCTTAATGTGATTAAATCATCCACCCATTCTCTTTATCCACTCATCTGAACTTGGGTCGTGGGGAGCTGGAAGTGATTCGTGCTGACAGTGGGCGACAGGTTGTACAGATACATAGAGATGACAACGACTCATTCTCTCCTAAAGGCACTTAAGGGTCACCAATGAAAGCTAAGAGAAACTCCACGCTAACATGGGGAGAACATGCAAACTCCACAAAGAAGAGCTTTGAGAGAACTCAGTGTGAGGCCATGGAGCTAACCACTACGCCACCGTGTAGCCGTGATTAAACCAATTTACTAGACTGTTAGTCAGTTCAAAGTGCACAGGTGACTCGATACTAACAGTGGATGGGAATCTGAGATTCAAGATTCAAAAGCAGTGTATAAGAGTTAGCAACTTTGAAAACTGTAAATGAACGTTGAATATGTAGACGATGAAGTCTGATTAAATCAAGTATTTAGTAAACCAATACATTAGACTAAATTCAATGGAGACACAATCAAAGTTTTTAATAATTAATGAATGAGGCAGTATCGCCGTACATATCAGGATACTGTGATCTACAATACCAAACTTATGTCAGGATTGTCCTGAAAGAGAGCTGATGTCCTGTGGGCTTTAACCAGCCCTAAAAATAGTGAAGGCATCTCTAGCCATAGATACAGCACTGTAGCTGTGCTGAAATGGAGAGGAGGAGAGGAGAGGAGAGGGGAAGACTGAGCTAAGGCTAAATTTTTAGCAGAAAAAATGATGTACTAGTCTGTAGCTATTACTGCTCTACCTGATGATAATCATTATCAGCTGATCTGCATCCCAGAGCAGAAAGGGGTTCATTGTCTCACTCAAGGACACTTCTGCACCATGTTCAGCTGAAGGGCTTGAAACTGAGCAGCCACTTTAAAGGACAGTCCAGACTTTGATCTGAGCTAATGAACACAGATCTGACCAGAAAAAAAACTAAACTCCCTTCAAAGCCCTCACTGGCTGTGATGAGGATCTAATGGTGTGTAGCAGCGTTCGGCTTCACTAAATTACACATTTTAATAGAGGATTCATTATTTTTGTAACACTTTGATTGCATTTAGTACGGATGTAAACAGTGGGAAGTGACAGTACACTGTGTGGCTATCACATACGTTTACTGACAATATTTTCCAGTGAAGGTAATACATTTCACTGTGTAGCTGAGGGTTGTGGTAAGCAGTACAGCGCTGCCCCCTGTGGGCAGCAATATATATATATTTTTTTAACTTGATCCTGTGCAAAGACCACAATTAAAAGTACTGCTTTTATAATCATCAGACGAAGTACCAGCATCAAGAATTCATGAAACAGAATAGTCAAATTCAAACAACTAGAGAGAGCGAGAGGTTATGTCACTGAAAGTCAATGAAAAGTGTGTGATGCATTCATGTGTCTATCTTTTTAATGTTGCAGCTGCTACATGTGGAGCCTGATTTCTTTGCTCCAAACACGGCTGGGTATCTTGACTTTGACCTTCAATAATACATCACAATGTATCTCTTTTGTTATTTTTGTATTAAGAATCTAGATCTGCAAAGTTACTTATGTTACTGTTAGTGAGGCATAATGAACAAACATTTCAAACTGTGCTGTTCTTGAGTAAAAAAGTACTTTGTTACTTTCCTCCACTGTATTTCAAAGTGTGTAACATGTAATTAGAAAAACTTCAAATTTTAAGATTGCTTAGATCTCACTGTGTGCTGTTTTCAACCATGACACAAAATATTACTCCCATTTGATAGCTGAAATACAAGTGACAGTATTTCATAGCATCAAAAATATTTATAAAATGAAATGAAAGAATAGTGTTTTTTCCACTTCTTGATTGGCACTCATAAGTATAGTTGGTCCAGAAACCTGTGTCTTTGCACCACAGGGGTTGCCTTCAAGGTTAAAATGACATACTTAGAAGAGCTACTTTCATCTGCTAATGGAACAGAAACAACAACACCGTGTGCCCTCCTCCGGTGAGTGTGGCTTCAGTGATGATGTGACAAAAACATCCTCTGTGCCCCAGACAGAGGGATTATATTTACAAGCCAGGAGACATATAAACATGTTATTTCCACCTATAAGTTTAGCCTCGATTCACATCACATGTCGAGGTCGGTTTGCATTTATTTTTAATTAAGTAGTAAAATAAAAATAAAGGAAAATGATGTGTCAACTGAAAAACAACCCTTATATTTTCCTATGTGTCTGTCCGCCTCAAACCAACCCCCCCTACTCTTTGCTTCCACTGTAACTTTGCACCCGGTCAAACTTTCCTCATTCTCCTTAGCTGTGACATTTCTGTTTGCAAGGAAAATCCTGCTCAGCTCTTTGCAGCAACCTGCCACCTTCTGTGTATGCAACCCACCCAAAATACTCCCTGTCCTACTAGCGCCCAGTTCAACGTGTTCTCTGCCCAGAGTGATGTATTATTTACAACACTGAGTCCAAATCCTCCACATTTCTCACTCTGCCAAGGAAACTTTTGCCTCCTGCGTCACAGCAGTCTGTTACTTCCAGATTTCAATCCAACTCCAGCCCCGTCTGCTCTGTCATATACGAGCTAACTCCTGTCTGCCTCTTGATCTCACCCTCTCTTGGCTGCCTGACACTTCAGACTTTATTCAGTCTATGTGGTAAACAAGGAGGTGACGTCAAATGCAGTTTTTAACTGTTTGCAGATTAGATTTTAGGATTTCAAACAGGGATCTGTTGTTGGTCCTCTTTTGTCAACTTGATATCATTAAACAGCTAATAAATGGCATGCCAGCTTTAACTAATTTTCCCCACAATTCTTGTAACATAACATTGGACATTCAGAGTAAGTGCTCCAAAATTGGGTGTCATGATATAAAAGCACGAAAGTTCACATGAAATGAAGGTTAGGGTCGACAGACGGGTCAAACAAACAGGACTTTCATCCAAGAGACGTTTATGTTTGAATATTAAAAATGTGGTTTAGACATGTGAAAAGTAGTATGTTGGTGAGGGTGAAAACAACAAGCAGTATCTCTTTGATCTAAATTTAAGTATAACAAGCATAATTGCAAAAAAAATTTTTTAAAAATCACTTCTCATGTCAGGTTCAGTACTTTCAGGTAATTTATTCGGCACATTAGGCAGCTTGATCTCAGTATTAAAAATATACATGTGATCATAATTTTTCATAAAGGTCAAACACTTATAGGAAATAATTGTTAGTGTTTGATTTTTACCTTTTTTTACTTTGGGCTCAGAAAATGTGGTTCCTTCATATTAGGAATAACAAGACTAAAATGTTATTTTGGACTGTCACTCCCAGGAAAAAAGTAATAATCAATACTTTTATATCTCTAACATACATGTGATATAATTTAATTGGCTTTAAACCATGACTGACTGATGTAACTATTTCAATAAGGTCTCATTAGAAGATAAGTGTGTAATGCTTTGCCATTAAAAGTAGTAGTAGTAAGTATACCAAAGTACATTAAGGTTTAAACAAAATCATAAAAAACAACTTTAACTATTACATGCTGCACTTACATACTCTGTATGTGATCATCTGTGATTAGTTGTTTAACACAGTAAAAAATCATTTTCCTTGACATCCATGCCACCTCTCTAAAAACTGTACAGTTAAAACAAGCAAAGGAAAACTACAAAAAGAAAAAACAAATCTGCTCCTTACTTGGAATGACTGGTTGACACTGGAGTGTGAGATAAGGTCCAAATCACAAGATTTATGCTACATTCCAGGCAAAGTGTGAGGTTTGGAATTTTCTGGTAGAAATTTCCAACTTCCAACCTCAAAGCATTCCAGGAGAACATCAAAGGTAAACAAAACATAATGGCCAACAGATGCCATTTTACGGGCCAATTAAATAAAGGCAGATATTCTTGACACTGCCTTTGAGTTTGTAGTTTACCATTATAATGTCAGATAGCTCCCTCCTCAGTCGGGCTGATGGATTTACCCTGAGTCCATTATTGGAACTGCCAATCTCAGTGGCGATCCATTGTACATTTTTAAGTTGGATGTTTGAAATGTTCTTAGTTGCCTGGGATGCCGCATTAGTATTGATATTTACAGTACTAGCTTGAAAAACAGGAGATTAAAAATCAAAGAAGGGTTACATATTAAAACAATAAGCTGAAGTCAGTTTGGCTACAGTGTGCTGTGGACCAACGGCTGCTTTAGTTTACTTCTTAACTTACATAGTGCATTCATAGTCATCTGCTGAATAACTTTTTGCATGTGTGTTTTTCATATCTGACCTGATAAAAGAAAGCGGTTGCAGCAGCAGTGTGACTGAACTGAAGGTTAATCCCCTCTTACTGCACCTGCCCGCAGCAACGTTCTGCTTCATCGCACCCTGAAGCATTGTCTGTATCATTTCCATTCAGGGCTGCTGGAGCCAACATGGCTGCCACTGAACGCACCTGTGTGGACACCTCCATCTGACAATCAGGTGAACTTTAAAGCTTTCCAGTTAAAGTAAATCATGGCTAAATAACAATTTGATTAAAGCAATAAACCTACCTGCACTAGTTTTGTTTTCACAGTAAAGGGGTGTGGGGTCAGTGAGGACTGCATAATCAAGTCTCAAAGAATCCCCTTGAGAGAGGGATAAGAAAAGAAGAGGGATAAGAATAAAAAGGAGGACTGTGCTTCATCCTTTGTCCAGGCCGATGGCTAAACAGGAGAGTGGTCAGAGGAGACAGAAGAGAAGCCCTCAGTTTTTGGTCGCGCCCCATATGATGAGTCCAATAACAACAGCAGCTACAGCCAACACAATCACCAGGATGCATATTTTCTTCCGGGAGCTCCGCTGGTGGCGTGAAAAGAACAAAAACATGTTGGATGTTTGTGTGATAAATATAATATACAGTCTGGATTTCAAAGAAACCCAGGCTAGCTGATGGTTTGAAGTGACTCACAACTGCAGCATGAATCAGTTCACCTTCTGACTCAGCTTTTTGTTTTATTTTCTCCTTTTCCGCCTCTTTACCTACGTCTTATTTACCACAGCACAGTGACTAAGAACCTGGTTACACAAGGGAGTTCTGGGAGGTGGACGAGTTCTACATGCATACATACAGATACTGCAGAGAACACTACAGCAAATGATAGTTTAGATTTCACATCTAAAAACTACTTCTCTTTTATATGCTACTCGACTGATGGTGAGTTTACCTGGTAGTCTGCGGCACGAGACAGCTGCTGAGTGGCGTTCTGGACATTCACTTCTGCACTCTCCACATTGGCCTCTATACTGTCTGCAGAACATAGTAACAGATAGGAAACACAGTTTACATGCAGCTAGTGGGAGGAGAGGGGAGTACACAGGCCACAAGTCCAGAAACACATTTTCATTAAATGTGTTGACAAGTCAGCAGAGATTATAACTTGAACGAGGTCCAGAGCTCATATTACAGGACATTGCTGGTATGTCACTGACAAAGGACATAGTTGTAATCTTTTATATTATAAAATCATGATGATCAATGTTTTTTGTTTTGTTTTAATGCACACACAGGAAATGTTCTAATTGCAAAGATTTAATGAGAGACTTAAGATGATTATTACACATAAGATTTCAATGAGGGCATTAACTAAAAAATGACCAAAAAAAACAATGAAATCACAAAAGATTCTATGCAGTTTACGCATGAGTGTCTCTGATCACATTAGTTTCAGTGCAGTACTAAACAGTACTGTTCTCTAGAAGTATTTGGGTCAACATGTTACTACACTGAATATAGATGCTAATGTGACTGCTGATCTGGTCCATATCACTGTTGTCATGAAGTGAATATTTTACTTCCAAGTTGTTGCATTATTAGAGGAACAGAAAATAAACCAATGACAGAAGCTCACCTATCATGTCCCCCTGCTCATGAACCATCATCCCCAGGTCCTTAAAGATGTCATTGATATCTGTGATGTCCGACTAAACCCAACAACACAGGGAGAGATTGTTACTAAACAGATACTGGGGACATAAGTTAGTGTATTAGCTGTTGTGGACGCTGGGTTGTTGTCTGTACCTCCAGCTGCCTGATGGATGACTCTCTCTCCTGGATCAGCCTCAGGTCGTCCTCAGTGATGGCCTCGGTCTGAGCCTGCACCTGAGAATCACTGCAGGAACAGACACATAGAAGAAATAATAGAAAATGCAAATTCAGACAACAGACACTAGATTCATTTGAATAATAAATTGTGGACCTACCCTAAGAAAGACGGAACATTTCCAAAGCTGTCATCAGGCTGTCCTCCCTGTAAAAGCACATCAAGTGTAAGATTTAAATAAATAAAACATATATTGTTGTTGTTTTTGCCAGTATATACTGCAGAAGATGTTCTTTACTGCCATTATTGATACTGCAATGATTCAGTATGCACAGGGTGTGTCCTTACAACCTAAAGCGCTAAGTGATAAGTATCAGAAAGGTTCCACCAGAATGAAAAAAACAAGATGGAAAGTAAATAATAGTAATAATTACAATCGTCATGAATATTTTTTTAGACGAAAAAAATACAAAAAATGTTTGAAAAAAAAAATTACAATGAGGGCATTACTAAGATACAATAAGAAATACAACAGCCTGACACCCATCTTATATATACATTGTCATATATTATTTATACTTTTTGACAACTGGATTGTAATGTTTTTCTTTGTTTGTTTGCGCCTGCAACATCTACTGCACATACAGTGTGAAAAAGGGGTCCTCTTCAGTTGCTCTTCCTGTGCTAAGAGTCTCCATATTTTCCCATTTTTCTCTTCTGAAGGTTTTTGCGATATTCTGGGTTGTTGTACTAAAAATGCCTCTCTAAACTTATCAAAGGATTATTTTGAAATACAGAAAAAATAGCTTCAATTTATGATTATTAAACTTTGCTAGAAAGAAGTGTCAGTCACTTTTGATAAATAAAAGCAAAAGAGAAAAATCTAGTGGATGGATGATTACTCACTGAATATGCATTAATGGTCTAATGATCCATTTCACTGGTCTTTACTGGGACCTTGAGACATCAGGTTACTCACAGACACCCTGGAGCTGGCCCTGACTCTCGCGACAAAGTCTCTCTCCTTGTCGGCCGCCTGTCTCTGGGTCTTCTGGAAGCTGTTGAGGGCTGCAGAGAAATCATTGACCAGACGCTCTTTCTGAATCTTCCTCTGCCGCTAAAACACACATGGGATAAAAATGTTTAAATTAATTCATCGTAAGACTCTGGGAAACAAACCAGAATTAAGAAGCAGGATAATGATCACTATAGCTCTTTGGGAAAGACGTTAAAGTTTATTACCTGATCAGAGCCAACCGGAAGCGCACAGAATGCCTTTATCAGCCTGTCTGTCTCCTTGGCCAGCTGGTTGCCTTGCTGCTGTTTCTGTTGCCTTGGGGAGCACAGACAAACATTATTTAGGTTAATTAAAATATACATATATATCATGTAACCTAGTTACAGTAGCAAGTCATAAATCTGAAGATTAAAAATAAACAAACACCAATAGTTGTGCCTGGAGTTAAGCTTTATTACATCTTAAACCCAATCTAACATGTTATGACGATCACTTGAGACCTTCACACAGTTAAAGGTTTAACATTTTCTTCACCTACAATTATACAATGTCTTTATACTTTAATGGACCAGTTCTGCAAAGCCAATAACTCACAGTGTCTGTGGCAGCTGGCCGCTGTCATGCTCTGTTCCCAGCTGAGAAACAGCTCTCTGCAGCTCCGAGGCTGTGGGGGAGAAAGAGAGCAGACATTGTTCATCCGTGCTCAAGCACCTCCATGTGACTCCATGATCACACACAGTAGGGTTAGGGCAGTGCGTTTAATGTGCGTGTGTGTGTGTGTGTGTATTACTCAGCAGCGTCAGCCTCTGGATGTTGGTGCTGATGTTGTGAACCAGAGCACTGG
>JAOWBC010000383.1:4716495-4731679 GCA_028566105.1 Hypoplectrus providencianus | reverse complement strand
GCATGTCGGGGAACACATTCCTCTTGGTCAACAGCTTCCTGGATACTGATGGAATCTGCAGTAGCTTTGTGTATGTGTGTGTGTGTGTGTGTGTGTGTGTGTGTACCACTGTGATTGTCTCAATTGCTCCCATACTAGGACAGAAGAGCTTTGTGTGTGACTGTCAATCTTTTCAATGTTTCTCGGTAAAAGCTCATGAGGTAGAGGTTACGGACATTATAAATATTAAAGCTGCATTAAATCAATCATTGTATTAATCAGACTTTCTTTAGATGTCTGCTGACATTGCTCTCCATCCATCTTATTCTCATTTGCCATGTATTTCTGTCTGTTATATATCGCTCACAGCCCCCTCTCTTCCTCCTCACTTAATAGAATAATTAATCAGTGAAACTCATCAGTGGCATCATAAATCTGTGTCGTTCATCTCTCCACGATCATGCTCATTTTCCTACGCTCTCATATATTCACCCCTCCATCCTGTTTTCACAGTTTCTGTAATAGATCTTAGTCTCAAAATAGCAGAAAATTAGTTTTAAGCCTTTGAAATATACAGATTGCATGCTTTTCTCTGTTTTAAATCATAGTTAATTGATGTTTTGGGGGGGTTTGGGTAGACAAACACAACAAAAAAAGACATACACTTTAAGAAGAGGTCATATTTTCACTTATTTCTAGCATTTTACAGACTAAACAAATATTTGATTTATCAAGAAAATAATGTTATTACTGATAATGAAAATAATTATTAGCTGCAGCACTAATTTTAGAGCTTGACCAGTGACTTTATTGAAATGTTAATCTAAAACATTTCAGAAATTTCAAGCGAAATGTTTTAAACATTTACTATGATAATTTTATACAAGTAAATATACTAAAGTCCCTATTCAGCTAAGACCAAACAAACAAATTCAACTTGTTATGTTGATCATAATGGCCTTTTCTGGGGGGCATTTTTATTCCAAATTATTCTTTAGTTATTCTGGAAAAACTAAGATGAATAATAATTGATCTTTGAAAAAATGTTTTTTTTTATTGGCTTTAAAGCAAAACCTGATTTTGCCTTGAGGCAGGAGATGTTTTGTCAGTTGTCCTCAGTTTACTACAATCACACCTCTGTCAATCATTTTAATGAGCTCTCTGTAAGGATGCAGTGTGGCTGAAGCATCCACGAGACAACCAGGGACACACAGAGACAAAAGAAACTGAGCTGTACAAATAAACACATTCTATTTATGTTACTGTGAGGATGATGATTTAATGCACAAGTTGTTTAGGTGTTGAATTCAGAATAGGAAATCAGAAAAGAAACATAAACGTGACATACTGACATCAGCCTCGTGTGATGTGCAAAAGCTTTGAAGCTGGATTTCACTTGAAAACCACCAACTCATTTACTTTCATTTTCTTCACCACATTGAATCCACTCATTAGATTAACAAGTAACAAGTGTGTGTGTGCAGTAAAGAGGTATGGCAGTGTCGTAATACTGCTCTGTATCGGTTTTATTAGTTCTTAATACAATTCGCCCTGTATACTTGAAGTATATCACATTACAAGGCTCATTTATTGTTAAGTTGTAGTTAGTTGTAGTCCCGAAAATGAGACTGTTATGATACAAGGTTAATGATTCAATACATAATTATATGCTTAAAGTCAAGTTAAATACATTTCCTCTTTTATGCAATCAGAACAGCAGAATCTATATTTTTATGTAACAGGACTCACTTTTAAGTAAAAATATTTGCATTATTTGTAGACTGTTCATTAAAAAATTCAGTGTTTTTGAGAACCAATACATGTGCCAGTTTGGTAAGATATTACCCAACCCTGTTATATTGTACAAAAATACCATCTATGATCTGACATACAGTCATTTTGAAATATGCAGAACTGAAAAATCCTGCTGATTAGCTGATAACAGCCTGTATGGCTTTACAGGCACATTTCTCTGCAGTTTGAATGTTATTTGCACAACCTCACTGAGACAGGAATGAGAAATTGTATCAGCCACCAACTCTAAAGTGTCTTAAACAGTCAGACATCTTTCTCATACAGCTACATACAGTGTCTTAAAGGACTATCTTTAAACACAACTAACAATTTTAGGGATTGCAAGAGCGTTGAAAACAAATTAGGCAAACAAGGGTGAGGGGACAGTAAGGCAATTTTTGGTTACAGGAATAGGTAAAAGGTCTGAAAGGAAGTGTAGGGCAGGGCAGCTGCATGTGGGCACTGATTGGCGTCTTTGTGGCACTTTGTAGGCAGAGCAGCAGGGTGAAGGAGAGAGGAGGGAGGTGAAGAGGAGGAGGGGGAGGAGGAGCCAAGGAGGCAGAATGGGAGGGAAGAGGAGGGGTCCGCTATGTCCCGGGGCACACGTGTTCCCTTTCAAACCCTGTCACACTCATTTTCTCTCAAACACGCGGATGTGTGTACGCACGAGCGCACTCACACACACGCGCGCTTGTCCGTGCGCAAACAGACACACAAAGGGAATGAAAGGGAAAGGTGCAGAGTGCAGTCGGAAGGGGGGAGAGAGAGGGGAGGAAAGGGTGTTTGCAAGAGGGGAAACCCCCGATTCAGATGCTGTTTCAGATTTATGTCGTGAATAACATCTCTGCAATCTCTTAGAAATCTCACACATGCACACTGGAAAAAAACATAAAGAGAGAAACGTGCCAGCTCCATGTGCATGAAAGGGAAAAAAGGAAAAAAAAAAAAAGGATTGATCACTGCATGGAGCTTGAAAAAATGTATCTGGACATTTAATTCCCCATGCCTGGAAACCATTCCCGGACATTCTCATTCCCCGGGCTTGGATACAGACAAAGGCCAGAGTTCGCCCCTGTGCTGAGGGTGTAGTATAAATGTATGCAGTAAATGCAGCCAGACAGACAAACCCCCCCGCCACCCCCACCTACCCCAAACCTCCATCACTCACTCATGCTCCCTCTCACGCAAATTGGGGGAGGGGTGGGCAGCTACACAACCGCCCACGCATGCAACAAACACACATAATAAAAACACAACCCCACACACGTTGACCCCCCCCCTACCAACACCACCACCATCTCCTTCACATTTCCCTAAATCTCTGCCTTTCAGTCCATATGCAAGCACAGCCACCTTCCACCTGGTCTTGTTCATTACCAAACCAAACCCAATGATGAGAAAAAAAAACAAAAAATGCACATAAGCACATCTCTGCATCTCAAATTTGAATATTTCCCATGTCTTCATTCAGCTCTATCCCACACGGCCACCCAGGTCTCAATCACAAAGGGGTCTTTGTAAAGACAGAAAAAAGAAGAGAGTTTAAATAAATCAAGTAAATATGCACGGCTAAATATGACTGAATGAGTCTACAGGGCCCAGGATATTTACTGCTGCTGTAATTCATTTTTAAGAGCAGGCAGGATTATTATCACGACTGCATATGATTTACCAGCCGCATCCTGAGGACAGATGACAAGCCAGCCTTATTGTTTCAAACAGAAAGTGCAATGAAACAACTGTGCCTTCTGAAAAGTACACTACAGCATTATTTCTAATGGTTATAATAACTTACTTCATATTAGCTCTAACACTTCTACACAACAGGTTTCTCTTGTATTATGGCATGGGTTTATGTCAGGTTCGGTCATCCTGCCTCCAACCTTCACTCATTGTTTATTTGCTCATATTGGATGAGACTGTGTGGGGGCGGTTTCTGTGCAGACTCCTTCCATACATGAAGGGCAGATGGGGGTTCCCTTCCTCCATCGGTCTATCTGATTTTACATGAACCTCTCTTTCTGTCAACAGATGGATGCAGGAGAATACCGGGATGCTCCTAATCTGCTGCTCTACATGCACAACACAAAACACACATATACCTATATTCTGTCCAGCCTAATCTGTTTTAGTAGAACACAGCAGCTTAAAGGGGGTTTTCCCTCCCAAGTGCTGCTGTGTGTACAGCATGATCTTTTTTGGTTGTCAACAAAGAGGTCTGCAAAACAAGAGCATCATGTCGTTTCTATTAAGAAACCCTTCATGCTCCTTTCCTTTTCTTCGAATATGAATACAGATAAGGTTATTTGGCTCATGCAGGTTTCTGTTTTAAAGAAAAAGAGGATGTACAGCTGATGACTGCTATCTGACAGTTGGAGAATTTCTACCTAGGGGGGCACATTGTTACAAAACGTAAAGATGTGGTCTACACCAAGCGGCATCAGAAATACTGATATGCACTCTTGCGCAACAGATTATGTGATAACTGTCAAAGTCTGTACATTCCACATGACCAGTGGTAAACATCTGCTGTCTGCCAGCAGGAAGACAGACATGCATTCAGTATTGTACACTGAGCTGAAGTTAGAGGTCACTTAGCATGCTTTTAAAATTAATATCCCACTGATTGATTGTTGCAGAATAATAGAAAATAGCTCCTTTAGGACATTTTTTATATTTTCTTAAAGCGCACATTGATGTTTAACGGTGGATGTTTCTACAAATCAGAAAATGATTTACTAAGAAACGATTATAATCAGACACTGCACTTCTGGGATCAGTTATAAAAGCAGGGAAACTGCACGCCCCCTAAATGTGCATTACATTAGGGCTAGAGGGGGAAAGGGGGTCAATACTGTATAATAACACATTATAATCCCGCTATCCATTGTTTACATGCGTTTGACATTCGCTGCAAAAGCCCGAGCAGCGCAGAGAGCGAGAGTCGCCCTCTCAATGTGCGCTTTGTGACATTAATTGCATGAAAACATCTATGCAAATTCAGCCGTCTAGCATTGACAAAGAAGCCCTGCATGCAAACTTCTGTCAACCGTGCTTATAAAGCAAAATGTGGAAGGTGGCAACTTTCCCTCTAAGTGAAACCAACCGCTCGAGAGTAGTGCGGAAAATAACGCGCGGGTTGGAAATGTTTTCTTTGCAGATTGGGCATGAGTGCATGCTTTTATATTAACCTACTCAACACGACAAGAAGGCAACCTGCAGAAAACACACAGAGAGTGTCCGGGTACACGGCGAAAGTGGTAATTTGGTTAGTTCTTGTTTAAACGCGCGCTTAAACCAATATAAATCAATCACGATATGCAATCAAACTATACAATATATATGTATTTTCTCTCAATAATATTTACTTACGATTTTAGAGGATTATGAATGACAGTCGCCATTTTCCTTCAGGACTGTAACGTAATATTCCAAATCTCGGTGTAGTTTGGGACCCTTATGAAAAAAATACAACAGCCAATGCGGTCCTGGGCACTGTGCTCCCTACCAATACAACACCAGCATCAAGACATTAGGCGTGGCCTCAGAGAAATCTGTCAACATCGATGTCTCGGTGTCCAGAGTAGTAATACTATCATAAAATTAAATGCATTTGTCTTTATTAAAGTGTAAACATTGCATATGGTAAGCATTGTGAGCTATGTCATCATATCATCTATAGTTTTTATTTGGTTACTCTCTTTGATGGCTGTGTGGACAAAAATCTAACCAAATAAAGCCGCCATTCATTTTTTTCATTAGAATAGCTTGGGGACAAAAGGGAATGCACTGAGTTTTGAGGGGTACACGTTTTGTATAAGCACTTTGGGGTATTTTTCATCGTCTGTCATTCAAATTAAATTAACCAAATTCCTACATTATTATTCTGATGCTGAAACGTCTAGTAAGAAAACCAATGAATGCCTGTAACGTCACAAGCTATTGTTTGCGATGAGCCAATGAATGGTATTTTGAGGCGGGACAACATAGCAGGAACTCAATGTACAGTAGTTAGCTTGTGAAGTGATACAATTCTAACTTTATCTTAGTTTATTACGCAAATAAAGAGCTTATAAGCAACGGACGAGTATTTATGACCAATCCACACAGTCATTATGTTGATATGTGCTTAATACCCAGCATTATTTTTTTTATACTGTCAAGAAAGATGTGTAGTTCCCGTTAGCTCATGAATGCTAATGACTTGCTAACTTAGCTAACAAGTAAACATGCTGAATCAAGTAGCCTTACAAAGTCGTATAGTTAGTGCGTGATAGACAACGTGGCGTGAGGACACTTCCTCGTGGTCCCAAACAGCAGGGATGAAGAGATGGAACTGGAGAGAAGGACAGCGACCGCACAGGCGACAAGGTGCTGGTCAACGCCATGGTTGGTACAGACGCAACCGGCATAGGTCAACACAGGACGAGCAGTGGTATGTTACTGGACACGTGGACGTATCGTTTATTTTTAAAGAAGGGGATATGTGCCTTTGTCAATAATGTCCAGCACTGACAGTGTGTGTAACGGCACTGAGAGTGTTTTTCTGTTCACAGGTCTGGATATAATGATGCAGGGCCATCATCTAGAGCGCATCAGAGGAGGCATGACAACCAGACCGCCTCTTCTTCGTCATCTGCCTCCTCATCTTCCTCCTCCTCCTCCTCTAACACCAGCAGTGCTGCACCTGGTGAGAACCACTCACCAACACTCTGCATAAATGTGCAACAAGATTGATATCCAGTCTTGAGCCATAATATATGTTGAGCTCTTGTTAGCAACATTAAATTGTCATAACATTTGATATTAGATATACTTTGTCAGGGTTAGAGCTCAGAAAGTATTGGGTTCTGGTCAAGGTTATTGATTGAAAGGGGGCAAAATCCACCAGTAGAAATTTTAAATAGATAAGGCTGTTTCCTCATCATCCAAAGTATTGCTTTCTTCATTATATGTTGAGTAAAAAAGTTATTATAACTGCAATTATGCATAGATGTTGATTACTATAGATACCAATACATCTGTGTTAGATAGGTAAATGGGTTGGGCTCTAATCAGAAAACACCGTAGCACAAAATCGGTGCAACAAGAGATGTTTATCCTACAATTTACCTCTGTTCTGCTGCCTTTTCAGAGTTGCCTGGTTTCTATTTTGACCCGGAAAAAAATCGTTACTTCCGCCTATTGCCTGGACACAATAACTGTAACCCACTGACTAGAGAAAAGCTTCAGGAGAAAGAACGAGAGAAAGAAAGAAATAAGAGGCTTGTGGAGGATGAAAAGCCCAGTAAAGTGAGTTTGTTAATTCTTCAAGTTTCATCATTTTAATGTTACTTGTGCTCAAAGCTTCTGTTAAGGTTTTTTTCTACCACATAATTTGGTTTCATGCTTGTGTAATGATGAGATTATCATCTTCACAGAAAGCACCAAGAACAGGTCTGAACACTTCGCTACTGCTGCAAAAACGGCATCTCGGCATGTTACCTCAGAACTCCTATTGCAGGTACTGTATAATACTGCTGTGTGTATACATGAATGTAGAGCTGTTCTCTATTCACATCGCAATACCCACAGCTGTAATAAATTACAGAAAACCACCACAGCAAAACACAGCCTGACTTTCATGGTAATCAGTTCTGGATGTGAACAGTGAGTTTTCTTTGGAGCTTTGCCGGGCCACTAATAATAATGCTAATCTACTTTGACATGGTTTTGAAAACATTTTTAAAAAAAGAAACAAGCTAAAATGTAGACAAAATATTGTGCTGTTTCAATTATATGAATTTAATGGACAGAAATTTGCCAAAAGTTTCAATACATATGCAATCAGATGGTGATTGAGGTTATGTTGATTGTTTGCAGATGGCTCTAGTCTGTGTTAACATGGTTACTGTGTGTTTCAGGCTGATTCATGAGGTGAAGGTCAGTGGAATGAAACGACACAAACTAGAGATCCAGAGCACAGACAACAGCAACCCCAACACTGACAACTTCAGACTGACAGTGGTGAGAACACAGGACACACACTCAGGCTAAACATCAATTTGATGCCTAATTTTTTAGTCACAATTGAAGAACATTTTTCTACCTAATTAGGAACCCCTGTACTTGCTAGACTGCTCATCCTCCTTTAATTTAGTCCTCTCTCTTCTTTCTCATATTCTGTAGGGGGACTCTGCCTGTGAGCGAGTGTTTACAGTCAATGATGTGTCACATGGAGGCTGCAAGTACGGCATTATGAACTTCAGCAGCAGCAGCCGAGGATCCCTGTCTGTGGAAATGTGTGACAACCTCTACTTCACAAACCGCAAGGTGTTTCTCAGGAGACGGAGCAGTAACTCTGATTGTGTAGAAACCTTGTGAATTATATTAAGATGAATCCAAAACCTAAACTTTTAGCATCCTGTGTTTCAGGTGAATTCAGTCTGCTGGGCCTCGGTCAACTATCCAGACTCCCATGTCTTGTATCCTTCTTCAGCTTTAGTTGTGCTTAAAGTCAGCCTACATGTCTTTAAACTCACATGCTTCTGGAAAACTGTCCGTGTGTCCCTTGACTGAGCTGACTGTCAGGCTGTGTCTGGTTGGAGCAGCAGACACCCCCGGCTGTGTCAGTTTACTTCCTGCTTCTCTCTTCAGCAACTCTAACCCAGGCAAGCAATCAGAATAACTCACTATGACCCTTTTTGGTTCATGTCCCCATCTCTCTGCAGACTGATTTTATAAAGACATATTTCATGATGGTATTGTTTGTTTACATCCACATTTTCTCCTCTCCTGCCTGTCCCTCTCTCTCCTCAGATCAGCCCGGGATGCTGTGTAGCTTTAAGATATCCTCAGCCTGGTCTTGTGCTTGGTGCTTCAACCCCCAGTTTGACAAGACCTTCAGCACCGGTCCGTACAGCTTTTTCCATGTATTTGTAACTCATGATCAAATGGAATCTTTCAGCTTACTATTGTTTTAATTAATTTTAAATTATTCACACAGTATTGAAATATGATTTTGAAATAGAGCTGGTTACTGGCTAAAATAATTCTGTGCATGGGTTGGCAGGTTTGTCTCGCAGGGTGATAGTGAAAGATGCAGAGACCGGCCGAACACAGACGTACAGCACCGGCAGTGATGTTTTGGCTCAGCACTTTGCCCGCCGGGTGAGTCATCTGTTACATTTAAGTGATTGAATCATGTTTGAGTTACCTTCCAACACGCTAGAGGATGGATTTCTCTCTCAGTTTGGCTAAGCATGCACTGTTAGGAAGGAATGAAAAGCCTAAAAAGCCTTGTTTCCGCAGGTCCCTGTGCTGTTTAATGGTTGCCGATCAGGGGAGATTTTCAGCATCGACCTGCGGCAGCGCGGACGCAGGGATCAGAGCTGGAAGGCCAGCCGCTTCCAGCAAGAATCAGCCATCACTTCTGTACGGGTCCTGCAGGATGAGAACTACCTGCTTGCTGCTGACATGCTGGGACAGGTCAGTTTTCTATTAACCTTTTGGCGTTCGAAGGCCCAACTCTTTGTCAGGTTTTTCTTCTCTCAGAGACAGTTTATATAACACAAGTGCAAGTCATCCATTTGCCAAAAATACAGAAAAAACTGTTTTCTTCAACCAAATTACAGCTTGGATTTGTCTATGTTCTTTACATTTCATTTATAGATTTTGAAGGACTAATGGGTGAATTTACATCCAAATGTGTGCATAGATGCATGTCCTAAAACCCTTATCATTTGAGTGGAATGACAAGGGGTTTAACGTTGAGTACTAAATGACCCATATGCTAACTATGTTTCAGTACAGAGATGAGTCTGAGCTTGTATTTACACAACTTCAAATACTGAATACTGAAGAACACAAATACTGGTGTTCTTCAGAAGGTTTTATAAATTAAAACCCAATTTATAACTTGCTTTAACTTTGTGCAATTTCTTCATTTATGTGCAGATAAAGCTGTGGGATGTGCGAGTGACAAAGCCAGTACAGGAGTACAAAGGTCACTATAATGAGCATGCATACCTTCCCATCCATGTCAATGAGCCTGAGGGGCTCCTGCTGGCAGGTAAGAGAACGCACAACAAGCCTTAACCATCTTATCAAAGAGATAGCAGGGTTACAGTTACTATGCTCTGACTTGGCGTAAGTTAATACGTGTGCCTTAATTGAGCCAGCTGCAGATATAAATACACTATGGCCAGTTAAGGTATTTCAGAGATAGTTTGAGAGATCTGAGCCTGCCAGTGATGTCTCATGTTTCTCTCAAGGTGCTTTCCAAACCCGTTTAGAAAATCAAAACACTTATTTGCACTCTGTCCTCCTTTGTTTCTTTCCCAGTCGGTCAGGATTGCTACACAAGGTTATGGAGTCTGAAAGATGGCCACCTGCTAAGGACTATCCCCTCACCTCACCCGGCAGCAAATGACATGATCCCAAGCGTGGTGTTCTCCTCCAGGCTGGGCGGCTGCAAGGGGCTCCCCGGCCTGCTCATGGCTGTCAAACACGACCTTTACTACTTCCCATACAACACCGACTACCAGGAAGGAGAGCAGCCAGACAGCTTTTAAGAAAAGACTGAGAATGCTTCATCTCAGAAAACCTTATGAAAAAACTCACTTTTTGCCAAATGTGTGAACGGAATTATATTCATTTAAAAATCTATAGGTATTTTATGATTGAAAGCGTTCAGCCAGTATGCAGTTAAATTTCACAAGGTTGTGCTGAACTTTGGATTTGGTTGGTGACTTAAGATGAGTTGTGTTAACATCTCAGGGAAAAGTTATTTTTTATCCATTTGTTGGTGCTAACAGGTACGGAAGCCTATTGCCTCCAGTGTGATGAAAAATTAAATATTTTATTAGTCATTATAATGAGAAACTATGGAAATAATGACTTAGTATGCCAAAATAATAACAGTGTTTCAAAATATTGAAACTTTTTCAAAATAGTGATATGGTTTTTCAAAAATAATATTTTTGCCAAATTTTGAGAAACTATGGAAGTAGTGATAGTATGTCAAAATAAAGTTTCTGTTTCTCAAAGTAATAAACTTTCTCCATTCTCCAAGTATTCAACATGAATCTGTATCTCTATATAGTGATAATGAAGGTTATTTGGTCATGCTTCATCAATACTTTGCAATTACCAACAATTGCAACAGTTAAGATTTCTGTAACCTTCACAAATAGGTGCTCTTATTTATGACGACTGACCTTTTGTTTTAATGGAATTTAGGATGTTTCTGATCTTATAACGAAAAAGACGCTGCTACGTTCATACTGTAGATCAACACACTTTCTAATTTAATTGTTTTTGAAAGACAGTTCTGTTTAAAAAAAAAAATCAGTAAATGATCCTTTGCATTTTCTGCTAAATAACACACACAGAGAGAATGCGTTTCTGCATTTTAATACATACTGTATGAGCATACATGAACATAGGAGGATCTGATTTGTTCCTTGTGATATTCACTGAACAGCCCTCTCTTGAGATAGGGACAGCGATGACATCATCCACTGTTATTTCAGTTTAACTGTTGACATTGTAACCAACTCTCCCAGTCAGTCATGAAAAATAAAATCCCAGGTTAGCCATTGCCACAGTTAGACCTCACAATGCCTGGTTGTTCAGTCAAAAAAGCCTAACCGCATCATCATCATCATTATCATATGTATGACAGATATTTTCATGGTACAGTCTCAAACATTGCTCACCTGGTACTCCTAACTAGCTACACAGCCTGAGTTGACAGAGTAATGGATTACTCTTCTAATTGTCTTGAGGGGCCAGCCTCAAAGATGGTTTCAAGTCTTGTCTGTTTCCATATTGCTACTGTGAGCCAGCCACTCTATAAAAGCAGTTGCATCTTATCCCACTGCACTCAGATTTATCTTGTTAGCAGATAAAAGTTTTATTTTAAAAACAAAACGAGGCCATTTAAAAACTTCCCTATTTAAGTAAACGTTTCCCCATATATGTATATTCTATGTAAAATTTAAACAACGTGGACAGTATTATTAAGGCTTTTCTAATATTGTATGCCCATCGAAATGCACAAACAACTACAAGGTATCAAGGGATTATTTAAGAAGTTAATACTAAGTAATTATATAAGTTGGAATGCATCTTGGTGCTACAGTACATCATTGGCTTCTGATTGTTTTAATCCTCCTGAAGCCAAAGAGTGGCAGGAAAGCTTGCAGGGCTGAAGCAGAGGAAAACTAGTATAGATCCATTGAATGGATCAAAATTAAATGTAGTGGATTATTTATTTTTTAAGGTTTTCTATTAGCCCTGAATGCCATATCCAGAGCTCCAGCAGAAACAATCTCAGAATAAAAGTGCTTACCTGAAATCAGTTTAAGATGCTCAGTCAGTACTTCTGTAATTCAAAATGTCCACACATGTAGCCCCAGACTACAGAAGGTGCTAATAGTACTAGTGAGTCACGCTGGAAGGGATTGTCAAAGGGATTCATGTGCAGTATTACAGGTTTAAAGGATCAAAAGGGGTACATGGATATTTACCTGAACATAACTGTAAGCAAGCATACTCACTTTCATAAAACGCAGTCAAGTTGTATCTCTCCTAACTTCTTGATATTCAAGTCTCACTCTGTTTGAGTTTCTTCACAGTGTAAAATATAGGCATATTAAAGTGAAATAGCATCAAGGGATTGATGTGACGTGAGGACGGCGTTAAAAAATAATAATAGAGTCCAACCTGCCGCAGTCAAGTGGCAGCTTAGAAATGCCACTAAGGGGACAAAAGGGGACTGAAGCCTTTAATGTCAAAATGTTGTCAATTCCAGTCTTGGCAGAGGCCGGCATCCTCAACCGCCCCCTCTCCTCAGCTGCTAGAGCTCCCCGGGTTTCTGGTTGCAGCCGTTGCAGACCCTCACCGGGTGGTCCCAGCCGCGGGAGGGCACGGCGCGGCGCTCCTGAGAGCAGTCGTCACACACGCCCTGGCCACAGGCGCGGCAGTGGTGGATGGAGAGACGCGGGGTGAACTCTCTCTGGCACTCATTGCAGGAGTGGATGTCCTGATCTGGGACCCAGTAGGCCGGACGAGCGGCGTCCTTCACCAGCCCTGAGACGGAGGACAGAAAGCAGTTGTTAATATGACTTTTCAGTGTTGAACCACAGCCAGATGGAGTGGGAGTTTTGATATGAAATGGCCTTTTTCCGCACTGTTCTGATGATGTGGAGGAGTGATTCCCAACCAGGGGGAACTCTGAAAGACTGTAAAGTAGCTCCACAAATTACATAAATAGAAATTATGATATGATTAAAAAAAATATCCACATTAAGTTAACTGTAACACATGAATACTATGTTACAGTGGTGGAATGTAAGAACATTTACTTGGTTATAATTTTTAGGTACTTTACTTGAGCAATTCCATTTTATGTAACTTTATACTTATATACTTAGACTACATCATAAGCCAAATATTGTACCTTTTATCCCACTTTCTTTAGCTCACAACTTTAGTTACTTCGATTTTACATGAAAAACATGATCAATTTAAAATGATTATATACTATATATTCCATTATATATAACACACACACTCGCCAGGCGCACAACACTGTGCTGCCCACTGCTCCTGAGCGTGGTGTAAAACTGGTGCATTATATTAGGAGGGGAAACGTAAATGCTGATGTTTAAGTTGTAATTGTAACATACACTGGGAATAGATGGAGGACACTAGTTTTGGGGAACCTCGGATGAATAATGTTGGGAACCACTGACAGATGTAACACTCACCCAGAGGTATGTCGATGGCGCCGACCACAGCTCCCAGAGTGTTCTGAACCGCCTCCCCAACCTTCCTGGCTATCAGTGTGCCTCCCTCCTCCTCCAAGGCAGCATCCAGCAACTCTGTGACAGGGAACCGTGCACACGTGACATCAGGCACTAAAATATACAGAGACATTTTATAAGCGGGATCACATCAAGCACTAAGAAGGATTTACCGGTTGGGATTCCTCTGTTGTGGAAACATGCGTCGCAGACTCGGACAGGTGCGAGGCCCCAGCCCCTCTCAGGGACCGGCCGGGTTTTGGAGGAGCAGGAGTCACAGAAACCCTCTCCACAGGCACGGCAGTGGTGCTTGGTGTCATTGGCCTGGAACTCTTCCCCACATTTATGGCATTTCTACAACACACACACAGTGATGATGTCACGACCAGAGACTCGTACCAGTTCTCACACTGTGCTGGAGCCATTGCTTCACCTGTTGATGGAGGCCCTAGCTGTGCAGTGACTAATCTAAACCTTTTCAAAATTGGGGGAAAAGTTACAATCAGACACTTGTATATCAAAGGGACATTTGCTTTTTTTTTTAACAGTAATACATAATAAAATATAATTCACCAGGACGTAGCTTCTTCTAAAGGTACTTTGAGAGAAGATATAAAACATTGAGACTTTCAGAGACTCCATTCTTGACAGATACATTTGTGACAATGGCAATGTCTCCTCTCCTATAGAGAGCAAACAAAATCTACATATTTTAGTAGGCCAACCACAATTTAGCATCACCTTGAGCTCTCTTGACTCTCCTATGGGACTTTTGCATTGGATTTTGGATCATTGCAGAAAACAATGTCAGTGGTGTTTCTGACACAAAGATGTTAACACAAATGAAAACTATTCTTAGATTTCTGAGGCATGAACGCAGCCGACAGAAGTAAAAAGCTAACAAAATGCGATCGCAAAAATATAATAGTCGCACGACATTTTGCTTCAGGCAATCTCAGACAAGCTAACTACATTTTGAAAAGCTAGTGACAACTGTAGCCTAATTTATTGTTTATTAACATAATTCTCAACCAGAGTTTGTGAGAGCAATGAAAAAACACCACTCGAGGCTGTGAGGTGGACTAGTGAGGAAGAGTTTCTGTGTCTGGTGTTATGACATTTAATAAATCTTTGGACTCTCATTTAGCCACTTGTTAACAATCCCCTGCTAATAGAGATGAAACAACTACAAAATTCACATGCAGTGTTGCTAACTATGTATTTTATGTCATACAACAAAACATTTCTTTAGCTTGTGGTAACCACAAAACAATCAATCAATCCAGGTTCTAACCACCAACCCCTTCAAAATCCTCATTGGATTTGAGAGGATAGGCCCCAGGCCGCTAACATATTCCTGTTTTAAGAACTAATTTCCTGTTGGGCCCTAAAGTCTCATAATTGCAAAGAACCTGGTCATCTTGCAGTGGAAAAAAAAGGAAATCTACCCTAAATAGAATTGGCTTAGGGACCTTACAAACACTCTAGAAAAAAAAAACAACATACACTTTGAAAAGATGTGGTCACTCATTATCTTACACCTAAAAAGTTTCCCCTGAACATGTAGACTTTGCAAAATGAAAATGGACAGAAGGGCTGAGTAAGCAAAGCTGCTCACTGAT
>JAOWBC010000383.1:4663930-4691262 GCA_028566105.1 Hypoplectrus providencianus | reverse complement strand
ATATTCACCAGATATTTTTATGCTGGAGTGCAAAATCTGACTTTTTTGACAACACTTTAAGTATATGATCTTACACTTACATTGAAACAGAAGTTATTTAGCGGTAACTCTGTACACACTGGGCTATTGAAGAGATAAGTAGTGTATTGAGCTTGTAAACAAAGAGAGGCAAGTTAAAAAAAAGCGGGTGGTGGTGGGAGGACCCGCTGGGTGGAAGTCAAGACTCCTGCAGTGCTTGCTTTTACAGATGCAGATTGATTGAAAGACTGGGACAAAGAGCCAAAGGTTACTGCTCCCAAGCGACCTTCCACCTCAGACAAGAGGATTTCCAAACAAATACCTGTGCCAATCTGACAATTAAGACAGAGGAAATAGATTTGTTTCTGATATGTTACAAACAAATCATCACATTTCACAGAAATCACTTGGTAAAAAAAAATCCAGTTACAGATAAATGTCAGTTGATTAACTAGTTAGAAGGCGAGAAAATACCAGCCCTAAACCAGCCAGGGGAGCTTTCACACACAGGTAAGAATGTGGCACGTTGCACTGCAACCTGAACTTGCAGCTGCTGAATATAAATAGGCTGAGTAGCCAGAGAGCAGAGAGTACAACAGAGAAGCAGCTAACGCCCATCTGCTCAAACACAGCCCGGGACACTTTCTGTTTCCCTCTCACTTACATTAAAGCCTGCAGCTGGTGGCAGAGCACATCATGCAAATTCACCACATTTACATGGCGGCTTGTGCTTTCTCTCCGTGGCTGCTTTAGAGTCTTAATTCACTGCCATGCTTCTGTAAAAGCATACACTTTAATATGTAGCGTGTGTTTTTAGTGCCCTGGATCAATCACGCATTTGTATATAATGTCAACAACATTTCTGCATGGTGGAGTGTGAAAGCAGACCCTGTCCGACACAGAATCCGCTGCTGCCTCCATAGATGTTAGTTCCCAAAGCTCACTGTCCTCATGTATTGTTTCACCTTGCACCATTAGGCTTCCCAGAGTAAAATGAGCCAAATTCTTAAAAGGGATAATAACACACATATCAGAGCAAGTCAATTTTAAATAAGTTAAAGTTCTGTCCACAACCCACAGGGTTAGCAGTCAATTTAGACGAAGCAGAAGAACTTCTTCCAGCTGCACCTGGAGAAAGCCTTAGTGCGCCTGTCAGAAAACCTCCTCTTCTTGGACTTGCGGGTTTTGTTCTTAATGGCGGCAAAGATGGCTGAGTCAAATGCCTCCTTCAAGTTCTTTTGCGTGAGCGAGGAACACTCAATGTAGTCTGTAGCCCTGATTTTGTCCGCCATGCTCCGGGCTCGGGAACTCGGAATGGGCTTGACGTTAGATCGGTCCAGGTTGATGAGGACGTTGACGTCCAACAAGAGGTCCGACTGAGTCCCAACAAGAACGATGGGCGAGGACGGGTTATACGCCCGGATCTCTGGAACCCACTTCTTGGTGATGTTGTGAAAGGAGGTGGGGTTGACCATGCTGAAGCACAGCAGGAAGACGTCGGTGTGGGCATAGGACAGAGCCCTGAATTCATCAAATTCCTCCTGAAGGGAACATGGTGAAAGAAAGCGCAGGTTAGAGCCAAGCTAAATATGTGCAGACATGATGGAAGACAGAAACTGAGTCAGTGAGGTATGATGAAAGATAATCTATTAACAGTCATGGTGAAACAATGTTACTGAGTCACAGACTGGATGAAGAAATGAATTCTGTAGTTCATCATTCCACAACACTAAAAAATCTCTATGTTGTATTAACAATAGGGATTTTATGTGTATGTTTACTCCAAACTAAATATTAAAAACACACCCTGTTAAATTAACATGGTGACAATTTTGTAAATAATTGAAAAACAAACAAACGGCACAATAATACAACAACAGTCTTACCTGTCCAGCAGTGTCCACAAGCTGAACTTTAACTGGTGATCCTTCTACTTGGACCTGACCTGTTGGAAAAAAGTTACATGAACAGTGAGTATATATTCAGTTTACATTATTTTAGACATAATACTGAGCAAAGTTAATTTAAAAAATGCACACATTTAAATGTTAAGCCTTTTTTTAGTCCATCTATAGAAAATGACTTCAAACTAGTTGGTGATTAATTGTTATTATTGTTAATTCAAAAATGACTTAACGACACCTGAAATATGGAGATTTCCCACTTTTCTTCAGGTTTATATATTTTAATCTTAATATTTATGTGTTTTAGATAAAAAAAAAAGACTTTTAAAGAGATCACGTTGGACTTTAATAAACTAGGATGGATATTTGTCATTACCTCCTAATATTTATTTACACACGATTTATCGAGTGAATAATGAAATAAATCGATAACGAAAATAATCGGGTTTTTTTTTTCCAACCCAAATGTAGAGTTTAAGTTAAAGCCGTCGCATGGTCGTCTTTATCAACGTCAGTAAACACACCCGCAGTAAACACACCAGCATACACGCAAATGAAGGCTATCATTACTCCTAATAAAACTAATGTCTCTTCACTTTTAAGTTGTCGATAAATAAATCAATGAAAAAAGATTACTGCTGTATGATCCCTCACCAGAGAAGACATCAAAGCCGGTCTGTTGGTATTCTGTCGGGTATCCATTGGAGGTATAGCTGATTATCATGCTGGTCTTCCCGACGGCTCCATCTCCGACCAGCATACAGCTGATGACCCCGGGCTCCAGCTCATCCTCCCGGGTCAGCCCGCAAGCGGAAGGGACTCGGGACTCGTGGGAAAAGTAATCCATGTGAGGTGGCATGTCGAGCTGCAATTAAACTTGTGAACACAGTCAGACTCTCCTCGTTACTGATCTCCGCGTGAGACTAGATACTGAGAGTCAGCTTGGTAGACTGTCATTCACATCACATACTGCCGGACTGCCTGTCCTGCTCTGACTGACGGGAGACATGTGCGGGGCGGGACGCTTTTAGGGGAACTTTGTGCTCAGACAGGTTGTGATTTGCATAGACACTCCCACCGACAATAGATAGATAGATAGATAGATAGACAAATAGATCGATCGCAGGTCTATAGATAGTTACAACTTCGAAGTCATGGTACAGTTTATTTATTTATTTTTTTTTTTAAATTGTAACCACTGTTATTTAATTTTTGAATGTTGATTTATTTTATTTATTTACTTTGCCACTCACATATCATTATTCTGTACTGCCACGGTTTTACAATGAATAATGCACTGAATCAATATAAACTGGGAAAAAAGGTCTGTCTGTGTCTGTGTTTATTAAAGTACTGTGCTTAAATGAGTATTGCACACTGGTCTAAGTTTGGCGTAAAGCGCCCCCCGGCGTCAAACGGGAGCACGACAACCAATGTGATCACATGATGTGTGTCCCTGTCACCTGATTATTCGTTTCCACCCTGTGGTGTAAAGTCGGAAGCTAAGCTAGCTGTTATTTTAGGATGAATAATTGAAAATCCGTACATTCTCACGTTAGCTGCAGCGTAAGATATAATATTATAAATATTGCTCCTGAATGGTGGCGCATGCGGAGAGAAGAAACAGGCTCGTGCGCCCTTAACGGGTTGAAGCTGCGTTAGCTAACGTTAGATCTCTATTCAGCCATGTCGTCCTAGGTTGTTCCTTCGCCATTCATTATATCCACTGAGAATTCGTTTACAGGTAGGGAAATAGGGTTAATAAAGAAACCTGAAACATGGCTTCGATTCTTGACGAGTACGAGGACTCGCAAAACACCAGGCAAAGTGCGCAGCAGCACACCCGCCTGTCAACAGCCAACATCGGGATAACACATTCAGGTAGGACCCCTGCTACTGTCTGGGGGTGCAAGCTACACGCAGAGATGCTTTAACGTTTTCATTACTAAGAAAAAATCTAAAGCTGGCATAAATACTGCGGTGCTTTTGTTGACTCAGTGCGATAACTGACATTACGCTGTACTTGTTCCTCATCATTTTAGGCTTTGTTAATGTGAGACTCGAGGAAGAGAAACCGATATTCAACAAGCAGAGGATCGATTTTACACCGCCCGAGAAGATAAACCATCTGTCAGTGTGCAACAATCAGCTATGCATGAGTCTGGGAAAGGACACCCTTCTGAGGTAAATACCACTATCATACATACGCTGTGTTGTGGCTCAATAATGTTTGTATTGTTTTGATTGGTTTAGTTTGAGTTCTTCACTGTGATTCGTACTCATCTGATGCTTACTGTTTATTGGAGGTGCTGATGATATGTATGATGTTCTGTCCTGTACAGGATTGATTTGGCCAAGCCTGATCAGCCCAATCAGATTGAATTAGGAAGGAAAGATGAAAGTAAAGTGCACAGACTGTTCCTGGACCCCACAGGTGAGAAAACCACAATACTTAGTCTATTTAGATTCTCATTTGAAAACATTGCCCATTGTCCACAATTACTAATGAGTAGGAGTATCATGATTCTCCTAACACAATTGGACTCAGTTTCCAATTACTTAGTATGTACTTACTATGCTATTACTAACACTATTAAGTCTTGACTTGTTGAGAAGAGATCATTGCATTTATGCCATGACATTGAGATTCACATTTTTTATATTTTCCTTAAAAAGACTACATGGTATGAAGTGTCATTTATATTAGAATGTACCACATTAAGTCCATATGGACAAGTTTTTTTTCCCAATTCTGCTTTTGATGATTGAAATTGAAAGCTCATTTTGATTGTTTGATTCAGAATTTTGTGACCTGCTTGCTAATTTACATGTTACTTTCAGACTTGAGGTGTAAATTTAGACTTAAGACTTTTGGACAGGTCTCTTTATTCTTCTTTCAAATGCATTGCATCCTGTATTCAAATTGCAGAGTGTTCTGCATCCTGTTCCATACATATTATCATGAAACATGAGAATATGTACTTCATACCCAACTAATAGAAGTATGGCCTAGCATGGCTTGATACATACTTCTTATTAAGACATAATTTTCATATGATTAAATTAAAAAAAAAGTCAGACTGCAGCCACTATCCCTTTAAGCCCTCACATTAAATGCTACAACATATGGTTTAGATATTAATGTGGCAGTGTCATGGTTATGACTTCATAACAACAGCATCTGTATCCTCCTCCATATTTTCCCTCTGCAGGCTCCCATCTGCTGATCTGCCTGAGCACCAATGAGTGTTTGTACCTCAACAGAAACACGCAGAAGGTGCGCAGTCTGTCCCGCTGGAGAGGCCACCTCATCGAGAGCATTGGCTGGAACAAGCTGTTGGGCAATGAGACCAACACGGGGCCCATCCTGGTTGGCACTAGTCAAGGCATTATCTTTGAGGCTGAGATCTCTGCAACTGAAGGCAGCCTGTTCAATAACAATCCAGATCAATACTTCAGACAGGTGTGGTCATCCTTAGTTTGTAGTATTTAGTGTGTGTTTTTATTAAATGTTGTGTTTGGTGGTACTGTAGAGAACACTGACCTTCACATTGTACATTTTTCCTTGAGTGTACAAGTACACAATAGCATATTCTCTATCCGAGACAGGTCCACTCCCTTGAGGAGGATGGGAGACCTGCACCAGTCTGCTGCCTGGAGGTGGAGCGGGGCTTAGAGAACAAATACTTCATCATTGCCACCACCCGCAAACGCCTGTTCCAATTTGTGGGTAAGGTGGCCGAGGGGTCGGAGCAGCAAGGTTTCAGCTCCATTTTCAGTCAGAACCAGGACTTGCTGCCTAGCTTCCAAGAGTTCCCAGCCAACATGGGATACAGCGAGATCACCTTCTACACCTCGAAGCTCCGATCCTCCCCTAAGGCGTTCGCCTGGATGATGGGTAATGGAGTTCTTTATGGTCAGCTGGACTATGTCAGGCCTGACTCCCTGCTGAGTGATGTGCAGGTAAATGTTTTTGTGTGAGGGACTGTTTTCTGCTTATTATATCTTCAGAATCTCTGAAACTAGAGTTGGGCTGGTGTAAAAACTAGAGCCCAACCAATATGGCTTTTGAGACAAATGGCAATTTGAATTTAGAACAGGAAAATTACTGACTTTTTACCACTCTGCAAATGCACCAGAGCTACTTTCTCAAACATAACACTTTTAAAAACATTTGACACTATTATGCTCATTATAATTCATACAAAACATGTATTTCATCTCTCAAACAATTCTAACTGAGGAAATTATAAATTATTCATATAAATTATAAAATTAGCAATAAAATTTGCAGCACTGCTGTGACACCATCGTTGTCGATGGCTGATGTATGCCAATACGTTAGAATGTGCCAAATTTAGGCAGTCATCTATATTTCTGCCATCTCAACATTTATCTTTGTTGTCTTCATCTTTGTCTTCACATTCTTTTCCCATATTTTCTCTATCACAATCCAACAGGTATGGGAATACACCCCTGACATTGACATTAGTCTCAACAAGCCCATCTCCATTGTGCTGACACAGTTCCATTTCCTGCTGCTGCTCCATGACCGTGTTAAGGCCATCTGCACTCTGAATGGACAAGTAGTTTATGAGGATGTGTTCCCTGATAAATTCGGGACCCTTAAGAAGATGATCAAAGACCCAGTTGGTGGGTTGGTGTGGATCTACTCTGAGCGGGCAGTGTTCCGGTACCACATCCAGCGGGAGTCCAGGGATGTCTGGCAGATGTATATGAGCATGACGAAATTCGACCTTGCCAAGGAGTACTGCCGTGACCGTCCTGAGTGCATGGACATGGTGCTGGCTAAAGAAGCTGAGCACTGCTTCCAGAACAAGCGCTACATCGAGAGTGCAAAGTGTTATGCCCTGACGCAGAACTACTTTGAAGAGATAGCGCTTAAGTTCATTGAAGCCAAACAGGAGGAAGCCCTGAAGGAGTTCTTACTGAAGAAACTGAATAATTTGAAACAGAGCGAGAGAACGCAGATCACCTTGCTGGTCACCTGGCTAGCCGAGCTCTACCTGAACCGACTTGGACAACTGGAGAGTGACGGGAACACCATCATCTTTGAGGAAACTCGTGATGAGTTTCGCCAGTTCCTCAACAGCTCCAAGCACAAGGAGTGCCTGTTCAACAACCGCAGCACCATCTACGACCTGCTGGCCAGCCACGGCAACGTGGATGACATGGTTTACTTCTCCGTTGTCATGCAGGACTATGAGAGAGTGATATCCCACTACTGCCAACATGACGACTACAGTGCTGCTCTGGATGTTCTCTCCAAGCACTGTGATCAAAAGCTGTTTTACAAGTTCTCCCCTGTCCTCATGCAGCACATTCCCAAAAAGGTGGTGGATGCGTGGATTCAGATGGGCAAGCGGCTGGACCCAAAGAAGCTCATCCCAGCTCTGATGAACTACAGTCAGATGGGAAGCACCCAGCAGATCAGTGAAACCATCCGCTACATGGAGTTCTGTGTGTACGAGCTGACAGTGACGGAGGAGGCCATCCATAACTACCTGCTGTCACTCTATGCCAAGTACAAGCCAGATTCTCTGCTGTGGTATCTGGAGCAGGCGGGTACACATTCATCAGATATCCACTATGACCTAAAGTACGCCCTTAGGCTGTGTGCAGAAAACGGCTACCTCCGGGCCTGTGTCCTGGTTTATAGGATCATGGAACTGTATGAGGAAGCAGTGGATCTTGCTTTACAAGTAAGCCTTGCATGTAGATAAACACTGTCAAATGCATATTTTTACCATCCAGCTATCCATGAAAACTGAATTTTTATTGTCAAAAAAATCTTGATATCTTAAATATTTGACAGAATTTAACCAATACCACAAACTTGCAATGTATTGACTGTCCACAGGTAGATGTAGACTTAGCCAAGTCCTGTGCAGACCTGCCTGAAGATGATGAGGAGCTGAGGAAAAAGCTTTGGTTGAAGATCGCCCGACATGTGGTGCAGGAGGAGAAAGATGTGAAGAAAGCCATGAACTGTCTTTCCAGTTGCAACCTGCTTAAGATTGAAGATATCCTACCGTTCTTCCCAGACTTTGTCACCATTGACCATTTTAAGGTGTGTTAAAAGTAGTAACTCCCTGAAAAGCTTTTCTTCTTTTGCTTTCGTTACATTTTTCCAGTTTTCCACTACAGTATATAAGTCCTGCACCTCTGTGGGAAAAGCACTATCATGGCTTGAATAAAGGAGAACTCTTAAATGTCTTTGGTGTAATAATACACAGGTATAATGCCATATAAAGAATACAAGTTGAATTTACTTGATAATTTCTTACAAAAAAATTAATAAAATGGAATCTGTATATTCATTTTTCCAAGTGCCCACAAGGTCTGCAAGTTTTGGTGAAAACTGAGTGCGACACATGCTATGTATACATAACTGATTTAAATGAATGATGGTTGAATGATCAGGTCAAGTCAAGATTAATTAATGCTGTCATTTGAAAGCCCTTGGACCTTGTATTTAATTCCACTTAAGTCATATTGCGAAGAATGCTAAGGGGTATGGTTAACATAACATACAAACAAAATTTTGCATATTGCTTCAAATGAATTGACTTTATCTTGTGTTCATTGTGGTTTGCCAGGAGGCCATCTGCAGCTCCCTGGAGGAATACAACCAGCACATTGAGGAGCTGAAGCAGGAAATGGAGGAAGCCACCGAGAGCGCAAAACGCATCAGAGAAGACATCCAGGAAATGAGGAACAAATATGGCGTAGTGGACTCCCAAGAAAAGTGTGCTGCTTGTGACTTTCCACTGCTCAACAGGCCTTTCTATCTGTTCCTCTGTGGACACATGTTCCACTATGACTGCCTCCTCCAGGTAGCTCCCTCAACTGCTTTATGTGTTCAGCAGCACATATTGACATTGTAATGTTCTCTTATTTAGTCAGATATCATGTTTAAAACTTACTCCAAATCTTAAATGATAACAGCTTTAGTGCAATAATAACTCCTTCATTTTTTTCTTGTCAACCTTCTAGGAAGTAACTCCTCACCTGACGACCTATAAACAGACTCGTCTGGATGATCTGCAGAAAAAGCTGGCTGCAACCGCGCAGTCCTCCAAGTCACGCCAGCGCCCGGTGGCCAAGGACGAAGGGGACACGTCCAGTCTGGGAAAGGGCAATGCGGGCACAAGCCGTGAACAGATAAAATCAGACATAGATGACATCATTGCGTCCGAATGTGTGTACTGTGGTGAACTGATGATCAAGTCCATTGACAAGCCTTTCATTGACCCGCAGAAATTTGAGGAGGAGAAGTCCAGCTGGCTATGAATTGGGCATCCTCTCCTCTCAATGTGAAAATACATGACAGCCTGTCATCTTGTATGTCAACGAAACTGCACCATCCGTAGGATTGACCCATTCAGTGGATACAGACTTTCACCCGATTGCCTGTTGGTAGTGCCTACTGTTGAAAACTATATCAGCTTCAGTTGTTCTCGTCAGAATATTTTGTTGGCAGTATTTGAAGCTGGTTTAAAGATCTTTGCACTTTGTTTGGGACTACTAGTAAAAGGTAGACATTGTGGGCAATGATACAAGATGATGTGCTGATGTAAAATATTGCCAGGGCTGTACTATATATACAATGTGCCTGAACATCTGATTTTAATGGCAGAAAAGAAATGAAAAGCTTAAATCAGATCTAACTGCACTATACATCTATTAACTGCATTAGGTTATAATAATGTTTTGTCTATTTGAAACATAACCTGCACTTAGACTGTATCCTTGTCTCATTAGTTCAGTTCAGCCACTCCACTCTACATTGCTGTGTTCATCTTACAGTTAACATGGGACAAATCAAACTGTTCTTCATGTATTCACTGTTTTGTAATTTAATTGTGGTACATTAAAGCTTGTCAGCACATAATGACTCAATTGTTCTGGATGTTTAAATGTAATAAATATTTAACAAATTATTCTAACTATCAGCTGGACTGAGTGAAATCAGCATTTTCTCAAGTGGGCATCTAAAATACAGCAAATTGGGAAGCTTAAGTAGGACATGGTCAAGGCCATATTTAGGCAACAGAGAAAAGAGTATAGTTTGGGTGTAATCCGCAGTAAGGAACACTTGGGTTTAGGTCACTGTGACAGCAAACATTGTTTGGACCCATACAAGCCCCATGATGACTATTTTGTTTTTATCACATAAGTGCCACAATAAGTGGCAGTAGATGTTAATACGTCTATACATGGAAACAAGTATGTCATTTTACTGTCAACACTTGACATCAGAGAATATTTTTATAATTGTCACATTTTACTTCCAAATGCCTCACCGTACCTAAAACGGAGTTCCCGTTTGATGACGTCAGACGCAGTTCGGCAATCTTCGCAGTGAACAGACTCTATTAATCGACATCGGAAATTACTCGATGCATTTGTATTAGTTGTGCATATAGGGCCAAAATGGTGTAAATTGTGGATATGTACATCCGGAAATCAGAAAAAGGCGACTAATCGGATTTTTTGTCACAGTCAACCCCTCAGGGACATGAACGTGCCACCGTCCCTCTCTCTGTGATTGATTAAAGCGCCTGCTCCTTGCTGTACCCTCGCCATGGCGTCGTGTCTCTGCTCTCTCAGTAACAGAAAGTGGCCGCCTCTCTGCTGTTGCTGCCGACTCAAAGCTCACAGACTCGCTCGGCGCCTCAAACCGCCATTTTGGAGTGAGAGAACCGAGAGTCGGCAGCAGCGAAGAGAGAGACGAAAGGGGGATACGGGGCCGAGGTGAGAGACTCCATGGTCGTTGTTATGGCGAAGGAGCAAAGGGGGAAGATGGCCGGGAGGGAGAAAGAATTAAAACATGGGGATCATTCGTTCACTAGGCAACCAAGTCCCCGCTCGTGTCCGCAGCAACGGTACGAGAGGCGCGGGCGGTGGGCCTTGCTGTCGCCGCATCGCGACTAGCCTGTTTAAGAGTTGCCATTAAACCAATATCATGTTAATACATAGTTTAGGCAAGGAGGTGGTGGCCTTAAAGAGACAGAGTCGATTTGAATACTTCATATTAATGGTGTGAGGGGACGTCTGTGTCAAAAAGCTTAGTGTGAGATAAGCTAACGTTTATGATAAAAAGCTAACGTTACATTAGACGAGAGATAGCAAAGAGGCAGCTCCTTAAAAGCTAAGTGTTTAAGAAAACAACTACCAACACATACTGATATATTTAGCTTATTGAAACAGTTAGCTGTCAGTGTGTATGTATACAAGCACCTTGACCCTACTATCATTGATCGGAAGCAGCGCTGCTCGTGCTTATATAGCAAGCCGGCTAACGGTCGTTAGCTTGCAGGCTAGGCTACAACGCAGTGCACCATCCAAGGTTAGCTAGCAAACCCTGAATAACGTTAGCTTTGATTTGCTTGCTAGCTAATCATAATATAACGACGCAACAGCAATATAATTTTATTGTGATTTTTCACAAAATGACTCACAAATGATTTAAGTTATGTAAAAAAAGAGGACGAAACCCCTGCTTCTATTCAGTTATTGTCATTCCCACTAGCGAGACCGTGAACTTGCGTCAGAAAGTAAAGTGAATATTTAATGAATAGTAATTACAGAAGACAAACTATTACCACACAGCGGTACTGTCAAAACAACCACGTGCACACTCAGAAATATAACCCCAACTTACAATATAGTTATACTTGGCTAACTCACATTAGGAGTGGGGTTGGTGACTAACACAAAACTATTTGCATTCATGCAGTCTGAAGATTCAATAAACTGAAGTGATATCAATTTCACGCTAGCCTGCAGTGTGATGGCCTTGCGTGTTATACAGACAAGTAACTATATCATTGAAAAGTAAAGATGATCCAGCCAGTGCATTTTCTTAAATTAAATATTTGCATTATAGTAGTGCAGGGGGAGTTGTTTCCTTTATTCTTACTCATTCGACATTTATAAACTAAATATCTGAATACTGAAAAGTTCCTTGAAAATCATTTGCTACCCACAGTGTCATTATTGTGTAGAATATGAACACATGAAAGATTATTAGGTTAAGAATAAGAAATACTTTATGAGTGTCATGTGGTGGTATCAGTACGTGACTGAGCACTTCTTCTTTTGTAGGGGATTTTTACCATTACCTGATCATTAATCTTGGAATCAAGAACAATGGCACCCCTTATTGAGAAGGTAGGTCCACTGATTGTGCTATATTTTTGTTAATGATATACTATAAGCTGAAACAGCACTGCATGCCCAGACATTGGATGAGAGCGGTCTGAAGTTTGGACTGAATGGCGATGCTGTTGCCATGACAAAGTTTGAAATGTAGGCAGTGAATAAGTGTTGAGGAGCCATGCTACAAGAAATGTCTCCTACATCCCGGAGTAGCAAAGGAAATCAGGATTGGGGAAATGAGGGCAAAACTCAGCAACAGCCAATGAACCTCTCTCAGCAGAGTCTTACTCATTAAGTAGTAACAGTGACCTTGAGCCATCTGCTTTCCCTTCTTTCATTCTCCTCTCTACTTCTCTGTCTTCAGTAAAAGTTGCTGCCCTGCTGGGCAGAGGTGTCTGTGCTGCATGGCATCAGGGCAGAGTGGCCGACTGGAGGCGGGGGTATCAGGGAGCTCTGGCCTGGCCAAACCTCTCTACCTGCAGCGCTTGGAAAGATCCCTGCGGTTGGACAGTTTCCTGCGCCAGACTGCTGCCATCTTCAATGGAGACATAACCAGGTAAAGTGGAGACATTTCACCTCCTAAACGCAAGCAGTTTTTTTTTCTTTTGCTACTTTCACATTTTACACACTGCGGCCTTGTTTTCCACGGAAGTATGCACAATTCTATAAATTATGAAATAGAAAAGTTAAATTTCTTATAATGGGGATGGGAATAAAATGGAATCTATATTTCCCATTTTTAATGGTAGTTAAAACACATGATCAATTCAAGAACTGTAGGAAAGTGTAACAGTTTTTTTACTTTTTTTTTAACTTTTAGGTTTGTCCCTGAGAACATTCTATGATCAGTTTCAGCAAGTACTGCCATCTTGCTTCTGTGTAGTTCTGTATCTTATACATTGTATGTCTTGTCGAAAAGGGGTTTGCAACCTGAACCAAGTTCAGGTAAATCGGTTTAAAAACATGGTGAGCATTGTAGAAATCTTTCACCCTATGTGTAGACCATCCAGTACATCTGATTATAAGTTCCTAATGTTCTGCCACAGTATGTCCGCTTGTCATGGATGCAGTATTTATAATACCACATTCAAAGAGAAGATTTGGTATATAGAATGCAAAGAGTGGGCTTACAGCTGCATACTTGTCATGTTCCAGTGATGACAGTGAAGACAGTGATGGTGCACTGGCCACAGGGCTTTCCCTGGAACCCTCCACTCAACATGCAGCACTGACTGTGAAGAGTGAGCCCTGTGAAGGGGATGGGCTATCGGAGGGAAAACCCCTCAACGGAATTTTGCTACAGGGTAAAGGTAAAACACAAAGCTTATATCAACGTTATTCACATGGTACAACACATACACAGCCTTATCATTGTAATGTCCATTGGAGATATCATATAGTTCATGCACATTTATATCATGATGTTTTTTGTCCCCCTGTAACCTCCACAGAACAAAAGGCAGATAAAACTAGCCTCTACAACTTTTCCAAGCTGAAGAAGAACAGGAAATGGCTTAAGGTATTTTCGGACATGATGTTCTTTCTTTTACAAATTTCAGCATTAGGATATTAAGAGATTCAACAATAACTGTTCACAGCACAGTTTCTTGTGTATTTACACACCCACAGCTTCCTTTCACTGTGTTCCTCCTCTGTCTCCTGCAGAGTATCCTGTTGAGTGATGACACCACAGACTCGGACACAGACTCTGATGACTCTGACTTCAGTTTGTCTCGGGAGGAGCTGCACGACATGCTGAGGCTACACCGCTTCACCAGGCAGCATCAGAGCAAGTTCCATTCAGACCGCGAGGTACAAATGCACACACCCAACCTCAGTGTCTGGTGATGAAAGGAGTAGGAATAGTCGTAACAACTTGTTTTTGAAATGTCTTCACCGTATTGTTTTTATTGGTGTATATTTATCATGCAGCTTCACCAGTATCAGTACTACAGCACTGGGCTGCTCTCATCTCATGACCCCTTCTATGAGCAACAGCGCCACCTGCTGGGTCCAAAGAAGAAGAAAATCAAAGATGAGAAGAAATTCAAGGGTAAAAATAGAAGAAATCTGTCGCGGTTATATGATTTCCCCATGAAACAACAAACTTGAATAATGGAATAGTTAAAAGGTTTTCATATTGATACCACTTTTTTTTTTCAGCCAAACTGAAAAAGGTCAAGAAAAAGAAAAAGCGAGGGGAGGGAGAGTTTCTGGATGATGGGCGTCCTTATATCACTAAGATCTTTGCAAAGTTTTCCCATGATGCTCCACTGCCCATGGTCAAGAAGAAACATCTCACCATTGAACAGCTGAATGCACGACGACGTAAAGTCTGGCTCACCATCGCTAAAAAGGAGATTCCAAAGGTTAGAATATTAAAATGAATGCCGAAGAGTTTGCTGTTTTTGTGCACATTTTCTAATTGCCGTCATGATCCTGTTTTATATATATTGCAGTCTTTCAAGCAGAAGACCTCTGCTAAGAACTTAGTACTGACCAATGCTAAAAAGGTAAGCAAACCTGAGCATATTTCTGTGTTGTTTCAAAATATACAACAAGTACAACATTTAATGTCTGTTTTGTTTGTCCAGTTGGCTCATCAATGCATGAGAGAGGTCCGGCGTGCAGCTATCCAGGCCCAGAAGAACTGCAAGGAGACGTTACCCAGGGCTCGCCGCCTCACCAAGGAGATGATGCTTTACTGGAAGAAATATGACAAAGTGGAGAAGGAACACAGGAAGAGGGCAGAGAAGGAGGCGCTGGAGCAACGTAAACTGGACGAGGAAATGAGAGAAGTAGGTGGAATGGAAACTGATATCATCACTACGAGTTTTAAACTAAAAAGATCTATACCAAGCCTTTTGAATGGTGACTTTAAAGCTTGTTGTTTTTCTGTCACTTTGCAGGCCAAGCGTCAGCAGCGTAAACTGAATTTCCTCATCACCCAGACGGAGCTATATGCTCATTTCATGGGCGGTAAAGCCAGCATGGGGGGTCCAGAAGGAGATACAGCTCAGGAGGAAATCCTAAGAAAGCTGGAAGACACTGCGGCGCACAGGCAGATTGATATTGGAGGAGGCGTTATGGTCAACATGGGACAAGAAGACTATGGTACGAACAGCTCAGCCAAATCCACTCTGATACTTAAGCACAGTCACTTAGTGACTATAAGCGACTCATAAACCCATTTGAGAAACTTTTGAGTAAGTACCTAGAAATGTGTCAGTGTGGATGGACCAGTTATCATTATAATTTTTCATGTTTTTATCTACCCACAGTTTTAAATGTGCTGTTGAGCAATGGGGATGTTTGTGCAATGAACAACTAAAAATATGAAGCAGGTCATTTAGGGGCCAACATTTGTAAACCAGCAGATCACTTGTCACTTCCGGTTAATGTCTTCTGTTTGCTAATAGTGATATTCTGCATTATTTTTCATCTTAATAAGAAAATAGAAATAACAAATATAAATTTTAGAATTGATTCAGACTTTGCTGAGATGCTCTTGTTCATGTGAAAAAATTGTGGGAATAAAATACATCTTTTGTTTTATGGACAAGTTGTTTGTATGTGATTTCAGATAGTGATTACTACAAGTCCCAGGCGTTGAGGAATGCCAAAGAAGCCTACCAGATTCATCAGGAGAGAGTAGGTTGATGCAAGCATACTTTCAGAGATATGCTCATCCCACGCAGACATAAGATGCTGTCTTTACCTTGTTCTCTGAATGTCTCCCTGCAGACGCGAATGTTTGATGAGGAGGCGAAGGACAGCCGCAGTGCGTCGTTGCATGCAGCTGTTGGTTCGTCCTCAGGTGCCGGCTCTGGGTTTGGAGAGAGCTACAGCCTCTCCAACCCATCCATCCACGCAGGTGAAGAAATTCCTCAGCCAACCATCTTCAACGGAAAACTCAAGGGTTACCAACTCAAGGGCATGAACTGGCTGGCCAACCTGTATGAACAGGTACCCAAGTCTGTCTCTGACATCAGCACTCTGAACCCCGAGCAGAGTCGGTTCTGCTTTGTCATATTTTACTCACTGTGACCTTATTCATTGAATATATACCTTTTCTATGGAAGTGGCCGCAGAGAGAACTCAAAGATGTTTCTGAAGTATAAAACAGTAAATTGCAAAACATGTGATTTTTCCCCCCTTTTTTTTATTTTTATTTTTATTTCTATTTTTATTTTAGGTTTAGTTACTTCATCTGGCACACACAGATTTTAATGACCAATGATCATTTAATTTTCACAGTTTCTGGCTATGATAAGTAGTTAAGTTTGTGGTGATTCAAAGAAAAAAGAAATCATGCCTTTCAAATCCTCTGGCAGGTTTTTAGGGTTAGACACCTGTTTGGGTTGGAAGGGATGGTATTTGTGCTTTTCATTTATGGCTTAAGTTTTCTGCTTCACTGAAATATTAAATTTATATCATCTTGTTTTATTGGCGTAAGTTCTGTTTTGGTCATCAGATGTTTTACACAGAAGTTCAGCTTTTCTGGCATCATTTAGTGTTTTTATTTTTTTTGACTGTAAGGTTTTTGGCCTTTGAATGGTGCCATATCATTATGTGCTCTTTGATGCACATTGATTGTTTTATGTTCTTATTTGTTTTCCTCTCTCTCTGCAGGGAATCAATGGAATCCTGGCAGACGAGATGGGGCTGGGGAAGACAGTGCAGAGTATCGCCCTGTTGGCACACTTAGCAGAGGTGAGAGAGCAGTGAGCCAAACTTTCATTCATCACACTCTTTTCCAGAAAGCTTTGTGGAATATTCAATTGTCTCTGCTGTTGTTACTAACTTATGAAAACACCTGACATCCAGCCCTTTTGTGCACCTGCATCCTTTAAAAGAGTCCCCTGTTTCTGGCTCTGCATTTCACGTATTGACTCACATGAGTTATTTCATTGTTGAGAACAGCTGATCTGCCAAAAACACAGAAAGGAGAACAAGTGGAATTTAAGGGAAATGTGTTCTTTTCAGTGTTGAGCTGTCGCTGACAGGAAGATGCAGGCAGTGCTTCCTGTTATTGGGTGCTTGCAATGACCACCTGTTGTGCAACTGATTCTGACATTCTCTCTTTTGTTCCGGCACAGAGAGACAACATCTGGGGTCCATTCCTGATCATCTCTCCCGCATCTACACTCAACAACTGGCATCAGGAGTTCACCCGCTTTGTGCCCAAATTTAAGGTGAGAATCCTTGACGCTGCTGAGTGAGCACAAACGGAAACACCTGCAAAAACACATCCGCAGGAAATCTTGGCATCCTCATTAGCTTTAGACATTTTCACTCCTCTAATAAACCCGGTGCTGCATTGTGCCGATGAGAACTAAGGAGGATAAACAACTCAAAGCCTAAAGTATGTCATCTTTCCATGAGGGGGCAGTATTGCACTAGCAAGCTGGGAGCCGAAAACTTTTAATACTTTGATTGTTGAGAGACTGCACTTGTAAAATCTATTTGCACGTCTTAACCGACCTCTGTCAGCCTGGTTGCATTCCTGAAATGTTAAAATCCATCCATCAAACACACCAGTATGCCGGCTATGCTTTTGTTCATGCACACACACACTCACATACACACGATGCCCATTTTCTCTGCAAGTTTGAAAATAAATCAATTCCAGTCTGTTTTGCTAATGAGGTGTGAAAAGAGCATATTACAGCACATGAAGATAAGCTTCCTGAACACTCAAAGCAAGACTGACTGAAAACAATGGAATGTCAGCTTTCGTTGAGTGATGTAATGATGTGTAAATCTTTTCACATCACATTTTAACAACAACATCTCAATGACTGGAGCTGTACAAAGCCCCTGGGAATATCCCTGTAGCTCTGTTTTGTCAATGTAGGCGCTTAGGAAAGGCTTGGGTTGGATATGAGTCGGATATAATTTCTTCATGTTTTAACTTCAGTGATTTGTCCATCAGGTGTTGCCATACTGGGGGAATCCTCATGATCGCAAAGTGATTCGGAAATTTTGGAGCCAGGTAAGCGAGAGACGTTGAATAAAGATACAATATGATCAGATGCCTGTTTGTTTTGTTTGCTCAAAAAGTTATTTTTATTGTCTTTATTCCATAACCCTGTCTCTACCCATGTATGTCTGTTTTAATAGAAAACCCTTTACACGCAAAATGCCCCATTCCATGTGGTGATCACAAGCTACCAGCTGGTGGTTCAGGACGTCAAGTACTTTCAGAGGGTCAAGTGGCAGTACATGGTTCTGGATGAGGCCCAGGCACTGAAAAGCAGCACCAGGTAAAATGTCAACATGGTCACTCAATCTGTCTTTTTATACATTTCATTAAATGCATTGCAGGTTTCCTTTTCGTTAAAATATGTTGATAACCAGTTTTAAAAGTATATGGATTGAGAGTAGTACTTTTCTTATCCCAGATTCACCCAATTGTGTCTTCAGAGAAACACAAAATGAGAAACATACATTTGCAAACAAATGGTGTTCCTCAGTGTGAGTGATTGGTTTGTAACTGTTTTACAAAACCTGTGTTTTCAGTGTTCGTTGGAAAATCCTGCTGCAGTTCCAGTGTCGCAACAGACTGCTGCTCACTGGGACGCCCATCCAGAACACGATGGCAGAGGTGTGCCCCGTGTGTGTGTGTGTGTGTGTTCATGTGAGTCAATGTAAGTAACCCTGAGCTGTTGATGACTGTGTTATTATTGTCTCTCAGCTGTGGGCCCTGCTGCACTTCATCATGCCTACACTGTTTGATTCCCATGAAGAGTTTAACGAGTGGTTCTCCAAGGACATCGAGAGTCACGCCGAAAACAAGTCTGCCATCGATGAGAGTGAGTACAAAATCTCAGCTCTGATAAAAAATGTTCTTCACAGCCGCCTTTTCAAGTTTTTTCTTATTTTCCAGCCCACGACACATGATATTTTGCAGCTCATTTGTACGGATATTTTTACGATTTGTGTGCCAACATTGAACTTTTATCTCTGCTCAGTGTTGCATGTGATCTGTTCTGTAGCTGGAAACGATTGTTTGTTTGTGTTACAGACCAGCTTTCCAGACTGCACATGATTCTCAAGCCTTTCATGCTGCGAAGAATCAAGAAGGACGTGGAAAACGAGCTTTCAGACAAGGTAGGAGAGAAGACTTTATTCTTGTCCAGAGCAACAGAAACTCATTTTACAGAAAACAAAAATAGTTTTATATGTATTTTGTGGAAAAGCTTTTCCACTTGGTTTCCATGAAGGTTCTGGGGTTTGATTGGAGAAAATTCAATTATATTTAGTCAGTACCATGTAGACCTACATCTTTCCTCTCCTGGTTAAACCTGCACCCTTTCTCCATCCGTCTCATTGACACACAAAGTGTTGTAATAAGCTTGTGAGTGATGCTTGCGCTGGCAGATCCTCTTGACAGATGTTGGACTCGGGGTCTGTTGCTGTCACACAAGGAACACACACACTCACTCATACGCTGTGGGAGTCTCAGTACACAGAGTGAGAAGAATGGCAGAGTTCACTGCGCCCCCACATCTGTCTTTTTCGCTTGTCTTCACACCCACATGCTGTCCTGCCAGCCCATTTCCTTTTTTTCTTCACTTGTTGCTTTCTCTTTTTTTTCAACACACTGAAGCCAGTCAGTAACTAGTGAAGTTCACTTGTGGTTCATGGTTTTTTTCACAGTTTGTTGATGCTCAGTTTCATGCTTTCATCAACACATGACACCAGATAAAACCAGAGATTTTGATGGGTGTCTAACGAAATGAGGGTGAAGCTGAGCTTGAAGTGTGCACCCATAAATACATTGCTTGTTGAGTCCATGTGAAAAATCTGTGTGTGTTCATTGGAGGCATAATATGAGTCATAAGTTGTTTTAAAATATATTATGAACTGTACTTTACACAATTTTATTTATAGTAAAAGTTTAAATGTGATGATAAAGATTTCAAGGGTTCAGAAATGTTTGGTTTAGATTCCCTGTAATTGTTCAAGACTTTATTTTTTCTGCTGCTGCCTCAGTTAGACATCCTGGATAATCCTTCAAACGTATATTGCACCCTTCTGTCTGCTTCTCTTTGAAATTGCTTTTTCATTTCCCCAAAAAGCACATAATAATTCTTCGGGTAGCAGAGTTAATGATAGTGTGGGTTCATTGTAGCTCTGACAGCTTGACAAAGTATCCGCAACTGCAGATCAAGAGAAACAACATGATGGTAACAATGTTGTTTTAGTAACATATCTGTAATAACTCCTAGCCTGAAAAAACAGATTTGTGTGTATCTGAATGTTTATTGACTTGTCCTACCTTCCCTGTCCAGATCGAGATCCTGACCTACTGCCAGCTGACGTCCCGGCAGAGGTTGCTCTACCAGGCTCTGAGAAACAAGATCTCCATCGAGGATCTGCTGCAGTCCTCCATGGGCACGGCCCAGCAGTCCCACAGCACAACTTCCTCCCTCATGAACCTGGTCATGCAGTTCAGGAAGGTATGTTTCTGGTACAAAAATAGAATAAAGTACAACTGGATAATTACAGCTATAAGGGTTGTGGCTTATTTGTCAGTCGCAGCAGTCAAGATGATTGATGACTATTATTAGTTCTAATGATTGGAGGATCATTTGAAGTATCATATTATCAACATTATTTAGTATAGTGGCTTTTCCAAAGATAATAATAGCACTATGTTTTATGAGTGGGAATAAAGTTTGAGATGCATAATTTAACAATAATTTGGCACTCTGAACAAGCAGAAGCATGAATACACTGTCTGTGTCTGTCTGTGTGTAGGTGTGTAACCACCCTGACTTGTTTGAGCGCCAGGAGACGCGCTCTCCTTTCCACATGTCCCTCAAGCCCTATATCCTGTCCAAGTTCCTCTATCGCCACGGCCTCATCCACGCACACAACCAGGCCAAAAACAAGTAAGTTCTTCCACATGAATACAGTTGGTCTCGAAGAGGATGCCTGGAATCCAATGTAAACAGCCCTGTCACAATTTATACAGGTGCTGTTTTGAATTGGGTTAGGCTTACTTCTGCGTAAAATGCTCAGATATTTACTTTTTCTCTGCATATCTTCGTTCATGTGCACATGTGCTGATTCAGGCTTTTATCCCAATTACAGTTATTAACATTGTGAAATGTTGTGGGTATGGGGAATTTTGATAATCATTTCAAATTTGCTTTTTTCACATTCAGTGGTTTAACTCTGTGCTTTCTCCCTCCTTAGATTACTTGAAGTGCTGTTGTCTCCTTTCTCCCCAAATCACATCCAGCAGTCTCTTTTTCACAGAAAAGGTGAGTCCCTATCAGGCTCTGAATTCAGATGCACACAAAGTTCACAGGAATTGTAAACCTCATTCTTTCTCCAGTTTCTTTCTCCTCCTCTTTCAATGTTTGCTTCCTTCCTTCTTTTTCTCTCTATTTGTTATTTCTACATTTTCATCTCAACGACCATCATCATTTATGCCAGTCAAGTTTAAGAATTTCTACAGTAACATATTCATTTAGAGTTAATCAACACCCAAACAACTAAATGAGCCCAGAGAATGTTCCGTTAAATCTAAATCATTTGAATTAAAAATGTTTTTTTATTTAAGTTTTGGAATTTAATCATCCGCTCTAGGATTAGATACTCATTTGACACTCAGTTTAAATGATTTGATCTGCTATTTTGGCTTTTATTGTGTCTCAGCAACTAAGAAAAGTTTCATCTATTTGAAACCGAAGCATCTGCAGATTATTTCTGTACATAATATTTTATAATAAACTTTTGTTCCTTTTTTATCTTTTTGTTGATAACATTTTCTTGTCCATTTTACCCTGCCAGGTGATGACAAAGGAAGCTGTTTCTCCTTCCTGCGTTTCATCGACGTGTCCCCGGCTGAGATGTCCAATCTCATGCTGCAAGGCACCTTAGTAAGGTATGTGTAATATCTGTTAAATCAATAGTATTTGCCAACTTTACACAGTAGTGAAGCATTTTTTTTTAACTAATTCTATGAGAATGACTTTTTGGTTTTCATCTTTTCTCTCCTGCCTCCTGCTATTTTCTTTCACAGATGGTTAGCCCTTTTTCTGTCCCTCAAAGCTGCTTATCGGCTCCACCATCAGCGCCTGTTCAGCTTTGAAGAAGAGAGTCAGGAGGAAGCCAGAGACTCTCAGGGGGAGAGAGGGAGGTTACATCACAGGAGTATGTGTCTGTCACACAGGGACCTAATTCTGTGGCTTAACAGACCCACCAGTTTCCCAAGCACGCACACCAGCCTCGTCCTACAGGTGAGAAGCACACAAGACGAACACTCCCAGGATAAAGAATATGCACAAAGCCCCTTGAGCAGCCATGCGCAGCACATGTGGGTGTATGACAGACAGTGAGGCATGTGCTGCTGACGATGCTGAAATTTTCCCCCTGAGCATCAGTCAATGTTTGGCCACACAGCTTGCTCTCTGCCCCAGGCTTCCTCTCCCTCCTCTGGGATCCAGTGTGGAACTCAATCCCTCTGTAGCCTTGTGACCCAGTAACACTGTCCTCCGCTCTCTATGTGTCTCCAGGGTCTGTGCGGTACAGCTTCTGTCTGCACTTCTGCTGTCAGACACATATAGAAAAAAGGCAGACTTTCAAGATTAAAAAATGGAACTTTTTATGTTTTTTTTTTGGTGCCATTTTGGTCTGAAGCACATTAAAAGACCTACAGAGAGCAAATAAAATGACATATTTTCGTAGGCACATCTGAAAGTAACCATCACCGTGCTTCACATGGTCTCTAACAAGCTAATCAGCTGTTTTGACAAGCTAGTGAAAATGTAGCCAATAAATTGTTTATAACCCATTGTCTGATAAACATGACTTAAGACAGTAAGGTGGACTAGCAAGGAAGATAACCTTTGTCTCGACCATTTGTGTCCACCACTACAGTCTCATTTTTCCACTTGTTAGCAATCACCTTTTTAAGGACAGGTAAAAACTAAGCAGGTGGGGTTATTTACGTGCATATTTTATGTTGTACAACAAAATGCAACCATCTCTCCAGCTTTTGTTCACCGCAGACCTTATTTCAGGCATCTGACCAGAAACCCATTCCACATTTGCAAGATAGACTCCAGGACACTATTACGCTAACTTACATTCTGGTTTAAGAACTCATTCTGGTGGCACCTTGTTTACTGATGTTATGCTGTGATAAGAAACAGTGTAATGGTTTGGCTGACCGCTGTACTTTCAGCACCCGTGAGGCCATAATGCTTACAGGAAAGCTGCGTCTCAGGACACTGATGGTCCTAACAGAAGTTAGCGCGGATTAGTGAAATGGTGCCTGTCATATGACACTGTGCGACTGTATGACTTGGAAACGAGTTGCTGCATTGTTTCTGTTCAATCAAGCTGTACTGGTTGCTTAGCAGTGTTTTGTGTTGGATTTTGCAGCTGAGAACCACATTATTGAGCACATATTTCCTACATTTTTTTGTATTATTTGGCAGTCTAATTGTCGGTAGGGAAGAGCATAGGTGCCAGTTCAAATACACAAGCCACCTCGAAAAAATGTGAACAGCTGCAGCCTGCAGATACACTGCAAGGTCACTATGAAGAGGCATTAAAAACACATCCCATCAAAGCTATCCATTGGCAGATATGTATACCATCCTCCACCGTTTCTCGCTGAGCTTGTTGGGTGGAAAATACTCAGGAGAAAATGCTGTGGGGGTAATTCCATCCTCCTCTTCCTCTCTCGGCCTCATCACACTGAGTCAGCCAGCTGCCTAGCGTCTTAGGTTCCCCCCTGGAGCGGCTTAGGGAATGAAAGTGTGGAGAAATATAAGTTCAAATATGAGAAGAGAGAAAACTTACAGACACCTGGAGAGCTAATACTGTATGACCATGCTGACCCCCAGACACCCACTTAAGCTTCTAGAAATTACTCACTCCCACAGTTTACTTCTTTCAAATCCTCATTTTTCTTTTGAAGCTGTGTGTAGCTGGCACACAGTGCCTCTTCTCTCCGCTTGGCTCATCTCTCTCTGGCTGTGTTCTTGACAGTGTGGTCAGTATTGCTTTCAGCTTTCCTGCTGCTCCTGTTGAGGGATTTGAGAGAACCGGGCAACTCTGAATCCCTCCTAAACTTCATGTTTTAGTCATATAGTGTTTTGGGCTTCTGATGGACTCACGCTTTATCATTCTCTCCCTTTGCCAGTCACAATATGAAAAGCATCTATCATCCGTACGTTTGGAAAGCAAAAATGTTTCCTACTTTCTTTCTAGCCAACATGCATGTTAAAACTACAGTACATGACTGCAACCTGGGTGAATCTTGAGCTCTCTCATTTTGGTATTGAGCTTCGGCTTCCATTTATAGGCTGAGCAATGCTGACAAATGCTGGTTGAGCTGGCTTTGCCCAAATGCAGGTAAACAGTCTCAAAAGAGCAAAAAAGGTGGAACCCATTGGCCAAAATGCAGTCCTGAATCCCATCATTTAGCTTTTTATTAGTTTTTCTTAAATGATCTGCATTCATAGGCAGATAAAGCCTGATGATAAGGATTTTTTCTTCTGTGTTATGGTTTCAAAGATTGCTTTACACTGACGTCTTAGATTCTATATTTTAAGTTTCACTTGATACAGAATAACAAGAAGAGATCTCTTAACACCCTCCTATTTTTCCAAAATGGTAATAACCAATGTAAAACACTAACAACTAGTCAAGTATCTGCTGTGGAGCATTGCTGTTGTTAAGAAGCATATTTTTGCCTATAAATTCTCTGAAAGCAAAGAAACTAGTCCCCCATTGAGATGACTTATGTCTGGCAAGTAACAATGTCATTTTATAAATTCTGCCATTAGATGGCACTGTGTATCCACCAGTTTTGTGGTCTCACAAAGCTAAGCAGTAACATACACAGAACTCTTATATATTCCTTTCAAACTAACCACTGCATTACACTTGAATTATCCATCTTTATGCCTTTGCTTTGAATGCTTGTATAATGTATTTCTTGCCCAAAATGTTCTTTGCAGGAAATCAGACATGCTGTTTATCCTGTTACATACGCAACTAAAATCATATAAGCTGCATAATCATAGATTTTATACAGCATTTTAAGCATTAAGCTGACGTTTTTATATAACATTTCAGGCATGTGGCCAATTAAACTTAAATATACTGTCAGAGCAGCTTTTAAAAAAAGCATCAGCACTGCACTCAGTAACCTCTGTAGCTTTCAATTTATTTTCCTCTGTTTTGCAGAACCTGTTTTGCTGCCTGTATTTTACATTTCCTATCATTTGAACACAGTGTCATCTTTAATCTGACCACTTTGCCACAAAGAAAGAAAGAATGACTTCAGCAGTAAAATAATTTGTGGTGGGGTGCTAGCTATCTCCATACATTTCCCCATTCAGATGTAATCACTGCATTTGCAAAGTGTTTGGATTAATGAAACCAAAGTTATATTGTAAGTAAGATTTGTGTGTGTGTGTGTGTGTGTGTGTGTGTTCCAGGACCTTGTGTTCACCGCCTTAAGACCCGGCATGATCGGACACACAGACGTGACGATCCACAGTCGAAACTCTGCCACCTCCACACTGCGGCCCTGCCAGCCCACACTGCCACCCAAGTTCCTGCTCGCTGCCACGCCCAGGGTACGTGTGTGAGCAGCAAGTGGTCCTCTGCGTGTTCATGTGGGCAGCCTGTTGGTGTGTGTGTGTGTGTGTGTGCTGACCCGTGCAGGACAGACAAGCATTTGGGTGGTCGTGGAAAGGGAAGTGGGAAGCGCTGTGCACATTGCCTTTGCAGGGTTCCAACAATGAGCAACTCTTATTTGTGTGTGTGTGTGTGACTGTGTGTGGTTGGGGTGTGGGGGTAACCGCTGTGGCTTCCAGCTACATTTAAAACAAACAGAGCCTCTAAATAAAGGGCTTCTTGGTCATGTTGTTCACCAGTGGCTGAGCTTCCTCTTGCCCCCTCCTATATACATAAAAACACACATGCAGAACCTGCTGATTCAGTGAAAGCAGCCTTCATGCAGGGATTTTCTATCTATTTCTGTTATAGATGTCTTGGTTGTACATTTGTCGTGTTTTTATTTCAAAGTAGCTTTTTTTTTAGAGGGGGGGTAGCTCAGCAAAAGTAAAAAAGTATACCCTCCTACTCTAACATAACCATATTATCCTAAAATGTTCCTTTCCTCTACCTGAAAATATTTCTTTTGTTTGAAAGGTGGAAAACAACATTTTTATGTTTGGTTTCTTAGGTGACAGCAGTTCCCATGGAGCGTTATTGTGATGACCGCAGCGCAGAATATGAGTGGCGGGTGACACGCAGTGGAGGGGGCACAGTGTTCAAACAGTGTTTCCTCTATGGATCCCCCGAACTTGCCTCAGAGTGGCGTGTGAGGGCCAATGCCTTCCACCCACAATGGCCCGGGGGTGTGATGGCACTCTACCCACGACATGGATGGTCCTATATTCGGATACCTGGTAAGGATTTTGTCTTTGTGCATTATGTGAAACTGTATTTCCTATTGTACTTTGAACTCCAGCTCCTGCTGTGATGTCTTAATCGGACAGTTGTGCAGCTCTGCTAAAGCTCACACTGGTAGACCTTAAGCTATGTAGCTATAGGATCTAGGCTAGAGGGTTCTTCTGCATTTACAAGGGCTCCTTGGCAGACTGTAGGCTAATGGTTAGAAGAAATGCATTAATGGTTCAAGTGCAGTACCTTGTTAAAAGAACTAACTAAAGAGTTAAAATAATCAAGTCAAAGTAAGCAAGAAGCTAATAAAATAGTTACCTAGAAGTAACAATAATGGAAACAGGTTAAATAGTTAGCTTTATGTTTTGTATGAATAATTGTATTGGCTAAAAGTAATGTTTAATAAATAAACATTTGAAAAATTCTTATATTAACATGTTAAATAGTTATCTTAAGGTTTTGGATAAACAATTCTAGGAGCCTAAAATAATTTTTAATGGCTAAATGGTTGGCATTATTATCTTTAATGGATAAACAGTTTTAATATTTAGCGAGAACTAATGAATAAACATTTGAACTTAATGAAACATTCATGAAAAAACATTTGAAATGTTAGCTAAAAGCCTGCATAAATGATTTTGCAAACATTTAGCTTCACTCCAAGTAGAAGTAGTACAATTGCTGACTAAACCATTCTCAATACTTTCAATTCAATTCAATTTTATTTGTATAGCGCCAGTTCACAACAAAAGTCATCTCAAGGCACTTTACATTAAGAGT
>JAOWBC010000383.1:4648832-4661519 GCA_028566105.1 Hypoplectrus providencianus | reverse complement strand
TTCACAACAAAAGTCATCTCAAGGCACTTTACATTAAGAGTAGGTCTAAACCATACCCTTTGAGGAAGGTATTTTAATAAAGAGAGACCCAACAGATCCCACCATGAACAACACAGCATAAACATGTCTTCCCTGTGATGTAATGACCGACAGTATAATAGTGGTGTTGGTAGCAGCATTATACACATACATTACATAGCCCATAGTTAGTAACTCTGTTTGTATGGGTAATATTTTATCAAATGGTGGATATTCAGTTTTGACTGAAGGGTGAAATAGGGGCCCGTGGGAGAATCGACAGAGGCCAGCCCAGGGTCAGCAGGACACATCACTCTCCTCTGTCTCTGCCTGTCTGTCTGCCAGGCAGCCAATCCTTCACAATCTAATGGAGCTGCTGAGATTAAGGGCTTCTGCAGAAGTTCACTCGCATTAACGCATACCAGCTATTTCCATTAAGGTGTGAATATAAGGCTGTGTGTGTACGTGTGCTTTCCAAGCGTCTTTATCAGAGGAGTTTGGCGCTTTGAGTTAAGGGTCAGCTGGACCAGAGTGGGAGCTGATTCACTGCCAGGGCTCAGATGACTGATGGATGTTCAGGGTGAGAGAGGCCATTACAGTTTTACAGACAACACTTCCCTTCTCACTGACCTGCTCAGCCCCTGTACGTCTGATAAAGTGTCTCTGTCATGGATTATGATGACTGCTCTTTTTCTTTTTTGTGTGGCAACAGAAGTTCCTGGCACCAAAAGTGGATGTGTGTGTCCTTTTATAGTTGTTTGATAAGCATGTAATTATGCTGGTATTTGTACTCAATAGAAGCAGCAGTAACATCCCTAGACATGATATTAAAACCTAGCGGCTCTCTCACAGGTTGCAACATTTAAGGCTGAGTGTTTTTTTTCCTACTACCCATCTGTGTATACATGTGCTTGTGAGAGTGTTTGTGTGTAAAAGTGAGAAACAAAACAAGTATTTGTGTGTCTGTGTGAGAACAGTCTGAAAGCTCTTGTGAAGTTATACGGAGGCAGACAAAGCGAGGAAGTTTAGCTACTGGTCATTGTTCAAGTGCTTAGTTAGGTAACACTAATAGATGGTCCGTCTGTGTGTGAGTGTGTATTTGAGTGTGTATGTGTGTGTCTGTGTACCATCAGGTCCATTCAGGGAACTGTGCAGCGCTCACACAGGGCCTGAGGTGTCTCTCACATTTCTCCGCACACACTCTCCCACGCTCGCCGGCGTTGCCTTTCTTCACACACAGTCCGCGGACAAGCCTCACCTCCGTCTCTGCTTGCTCACGGACAGGACCGGGCGCTGATCTGGAATCAGTATCTGGCCACGGCCTCTTAGTCCGTCTGGTCTCCCACTTCTTTCTCAGCCTCAGTAGGAAGGAAGTGACCCAACACTCCGGCACCCGTCCTCCGCTGAACGCATTGTTGCCACATCAAGGCCCAGATATGTACAGTAGTCCAGCTGAAGTTTCCCACCCTCCCTCTCCTCTACACTCCCAGCCCCACACCTTTTAGAACAAATGGCAGAGCTGAATAACTGTTTGTTTTGAGCACCATGGCGTGAGTACGGCTGCCCACTGGTATCGTTGGAGGAATCTAATCAGAGGACTTATTAAGAATCAGGCCACGGAGGAGGAAAAAACAATTGAGGCTGTAATGTCTTTGGCCTCAGATTAGTTTGTTTTTGATGTTATTGTGATGGCAGTTTTCCCTGGAGGAAAGATATGTTTTATTAACTATCTACTTCATATTTATAAAATCAATATTGACAATAATGGGGGGAACTCTCTGGCACCACATCTGCTGTGATCAGAGAGAGCATGCAGGGTATTGAACCCATGCAGCCAAAGAGTCTGACCCACCAGGATGCAACAGCAGAAGAGGTTTTAACTATAATCAGAGAGACATTCCAGTCTTGTTTGTTCACTAAATTGCTGCAATTCTGCGGTTGCTTCTCTTTTCACTTTCCGGAAACTTGTCACATATAGGCAGATTTTCATGCCGAGAAATGTTATGTGTCAGGTTCAAAATCACTTTGAAAGGAAATAGTTTTGCGTGCTGTTGGATTATTTGCAGAACATTCCAGTGTGACACAGAAATAACTGTCCTCGCTGTCTGTGTGGCCCCTGCTTCGCTTTGAGTAATTAGAAGGAACTGTTCCACAAAATGACGGCCTTCTCACTATAGCACCGACTCTTGACTCTTTTTCTAGCTTTATTGTGAGCTGGGATTCGACTGTCACTGCTGTGGAGGGTACATATGAGAAGTAGAGGGTAAACAGCTTTATTTCTGGGGGTCATGTTGTGCAACCCTTTTAGTGACTGTGCTTAGGTGCATGTCTGTGTATCAATAGGACTATGAGAGAGAAAGAGGGCAGTCAGGTCTTGCCCAGCAGCCCACATCAGGCTGTGGGAAATGCAGTTCTGCCTTCCTGTCCCTTCAAAGAAACTCTGCTCTCCAGCAAAATGGCAGGAAGCTTCCTGGCTCTCTGATAGACAAGCACAAAACAACACAGACGGCCAGCCTCACCACATCACCGTCTGACTCTGCCCCTCTAAATGTGCATTAAACTGGCACCGGTAACCGTCTGCAAAATGTTTTTGGCAGCACAGAAAAAAACAAAACCTCCAGCCAAGTGGGATAAAGATGTTTGGATTTCCTGGTCCAATTTATGGCTATTAATGTGTCCATGAGTTGATACTTAAGAAACTTGAATCCCAAAGTAGACTGAAGGGGGAGACATTAGCCACATTATACCTCGATCATCATGATATCTTTGAACATGGAAGCCAAGTAGTATCTTGCTCAGTCTGTCCCTTAGCCAGCTAGCTTTCATCTGTGGTGTGTGTCGAGTCAGTGTTGGCCAAGGGTAACTAGCAGTAATGTATCTTAATGACAGAGTTCACAGTGGGCTGCTGTGGTGTGGTGAGAGTCCCCCCACGAAACTCTTGAGTCCTCATCAGACTGTCTGTCTCTTCCCCTGCTTAACGTCTCCAACCGAACCAAGAGGAGTGATCGCCCTGCGTGTTTGAGGGGAGACACTGATGCATTTACAAACACATACGTTCATGTATAAATATATACACATAAATGCAGTCCATCACTCACTTTCTGTCACAAGTGGTCGCACAGATGCATTTTTGGGTTCACAGGAATGCATGTTGGTCATTTTGGCTGTTTTCCAGAGCAACAGAATGGAGATACTGTATTAGAGATGCATATACATCTTTAGAGCTTCACTCAGTCCTAACAAAAAGCCAAAATCTCCTGTTTTCTGTCAGTCACTCCCTTGAAAACCTCACGCTGGCATCTGGCTCTTAGCTGTACCGATGCCGCGGCTGCAAGGAAATTAAGTTTAAGTCTGATTTTTGTCAATACAAGCAGAAGCAGTAAAGTAGTGTCAGGCTAATATTTCCATCATCAGCAGTGCTGAACAAGTGTTGCCCATTGACTTATTGATTGCACAGTGTAATGTATCATTATACAGTGAGGGGCTGACGCTCAGTTCGATCGTTGATTCGACCTGCTCTGTGGCCCCCCATCTGTCTCTCTTTCTCACATAACCGTCCATCTATCTTCTTTCATCAGCTCATGACTTTTTTTTTTCCCTTTCATTCTGCAGTCTTGCTGATCTCCGTCCCTTGTTTAGAGCGCATCTGGCCCGTGTTCTCTTCCTAGTTAGGGCAGCTCCCCTCTTGGCTTTGGAAGCAGCAGCAGCAGAGGGGACAGGACACGACAGGACAGAAGACTGTAGTGGCGTATTAATGAAATTAGTGCTGTAGTTGGTTTGGGAGTATCAGGCGCCAGGCACCAGGGCTGGGCCGGGGTTAATTAGCTGGCAGCAGGCCTCTAATTGGGTCAGGACCGTGTCAGGCCCCTGGCTCTGGCCCTACAGGGATTGGATTACACTGTCGGGGGACAGACAGCAGGGGGAGGGAGAGAGGGTGTATAGCGGGGAGCGGGAGGGAGAGTTTGTAGTAGCGGAGGAGGGAGCTGGAGGGTGCAGTGGATGTGGTAGAAAGGGGGAGAGAGGAGGGACAGGGGAGTGTAGCTTAATCTGCCAGCAGGAGGTAAGGACAGGGAGAGATGGGGAGGGCTGGCCGGGTGAATACCGCTGTTAGACTGGATTGGATTTAGGCGGGTGGGGGGGGTGCTATGAAAGGGGGGCAGGGCAGGTGGTGAAGCTTGATATGTGTATCCATAGCAACAGCAGAGTGGTGTGACACCACATGGGATTTGCTCGTGTTTTGGGGTGTGGTCTTAATGCAGTCCTTGTCCTTGACAGTCCACTATTAGAAAGTTGTTTTGTGTCAATTGTGGAGCATTTCAATCCACATTTTCATTTTCAGAAAAGAATTATTTAATCTGAAAGGCTCTGTAGTTTGTTTTTGTGTTGGGTTTACACAAGGCTCTTTTTGTTGTTTTTTTGGTGGCTATATATGATATGAGGGATGCATGAAATAGGTAATGACCTGGTTCTCATGGCTAGTACCGATAAGATAACCTATAATTTCACTTTAAAGAATTTAAAATGTATTATCTACAGTTATACACACCTGTGGCTAACCCGAAGGAAGCAAAGAGGGATGATTTAATATACCACAAGCTCTGACCCATCAAAATATGACTCTAAATGTTATTTTTCTTTATGAAATCAAAAACAAATTCCAAGAAAATTCCCATTAATTAATAATCATAAAGAAGTAAAAAAAAAATGATATAAAGAAGACACCCTCTTCCCCTCTGACTTTTCTGTGGGCATCATCATATGCATCACCCATATCCCTAACCTATCCCTCTATGATTTATATGATGCTGTGTCATTATGCAAACATATTTTAACTGCTACGATTTCAACAGACCAAATCATGAAGGACAATTAATTTGAAGTGCCACACAAGTAAGATGTATAGATATATCCATTTAAATTCTTCTTAGCTGTCTATAATTCAAGTTACATGCATGATTACTACATCCAATTTGCTCACGTGTATGACCTATAGTCATGCATTTAACTTCAGCCACATGTAGCTTATAATGTAAGCCATAAGTGTTATGTTGGAATGAGACGTACCACCAAAGCCCTCATAAAATCGCAATTATTCATTTTCTTGGCTTCGTTTGACAGGGAATGGCAGCAATATTTAGAAATAGGGATTTTCTGTATGCAGCTCTAAATGTTTTGAACTCGGCCACCTCTCTCTATAAGCCACAGCTCTGGGCTTTAGGGAGTTTGGATATTTGCAGAGGTGATTTTTTTTATTTTTTTTTATTGGACATCTGTTTCCGTGCTTTCCTTTTATATTTTAGCATCTTTTTTATTCCAGTCATTGCTCCGTAGGCTGGATGCCACTGTGTTATGGTTATGTTAGTGATCAGATTTTGTCCAGCTAATGCACAGAGATCAAACTGTCAGAGCTGTCATCAGTGTGGTCAGATATTAGGAGGGGGCCTTCTTAAGGGGCAGAGCGGCGCTCTTATTAATGTTGTTCTTCATAATCCAGGCATAAACAAAAGGATTACCCTGACTGACATGTCTCTTCATACAGAAAAAATAGTATCCAACTGCTTAATATGGGATTTTCAGATTTACAGTTTATGCCCTTCAAGAATTAGATTAAATACATACAACATTCAGTCCTGTTTGGCCACAGACATCCTCAGATAGGGGCTTTAGCCCATCTTCAAACATGACATCGGAGTCTGGAGGCTTAAACATAATCTGCTAAACAGAAACAGATTGGTGGCAGGGGTTGAGCAATATTGCCTTATATGAGCATTTGCATCTTTGCCAAGTGGCGGTTTGCATCTGGGTGGTTGGCAGCGTGGCCCACGGCGCTGGTTGTGCCCTTGACTGAGCAGCGGCCCTGGTTAGACAGGCACCTGTGGTGAGGAGGCCCACGTCTGATCTTAACCACGACATCACCGCTGCCGCCACCGTGCTAATACCGCTTCAGTGTAGCCGGAGCCACCACAGACCCCCTTCACTCTCCGTCTGTCCCGCTCTGTCTGGACCTTTTTCCTTTTTTTCCCCCTTCGAACATGTCTAATCCTCTGCATGTCTCACGCCTGGTTCCTTTTACTTTTCAATTCATCCACTTTCTTGACGCCAAGGCCAATTATCGGCCTTTGATGGCAGGATACAGTGTTTGTGTATCTCAGGGATTGTGGTGCACTGGTCTCTTGGCACATACCAAATTGAGCCACAGAAATGTGTAACAACTGCCTACTGTACATTAAATCTACAGTTAAGTTGCTTCAGATTTAGTTTATTGTCTTTTTCCATTAGTGTTTTGTGAGTGTCTTTTATTGTCCTCCTATGTCCCTTTTCACTTCTTTTTTCCCAACTCAACCTTTTTTTTTCTATTTTAAGTCTCTGCTGTTTTTTATGAACTCAGAGAATGTTCACTGAAAAAAAAACAAAAAAAATGAAAATCGTAAATATGGCTTTGTCAACACCCATACCGTGCGATTGAATGTATGACAGGCTGACACCACTCCACAGTGACCTGTAGGTGAGCTCCAATCCCTCCCCAGAGTGCTTCCCCTGTTCATCTGTTCTATTAGTTCCTCTTTAACACCTCTACAGGGCCTGACCTTTTTTGGGGACTATACTAAAGGGTCACGGGTCAGGGTTCAGTTTGAGTACACATTAGCATAGAATGCTACTGGTTAAAATGGAGAAAGATCCTGTTTGTTAAGCATACTTTCAAGCTTGTTATTGTCTTTCAGCAATGATTTCATATCTGAGTTTTACACTACTGTGGATGGGAAGTTGTTGTACGCATGTATTATCCCAACCTCCGTTTAAATTTTCCTGACCATGTGTTTTGGATTAATGGAACGTGATTTTAACACGGCTGGTTACATTGCATTGACAAAGCAAGGAAATAAGATTTGGAAATATTTATAGGCCAAGGTTTTCGCTGTACAAAGGGGCTTGGGAACAAGTGTCCAACTCGAGTGCGTGCCGGCCAAGCCTCACTGTCCCATAGGGACTCTCTTGTAACCCTGGCCCGACCCTGTCACCTGACCCTGGACCTGGCCTTAGGTTCTCCACGCTCAGGGTCGCGACCCCTTGGTCAAACACCATAGTGTGCCTGTCGCCGGGTCGATTGCAGCCCCGGCCCTTTTCTCATTCTGCCATTGTACCAGATGACGTTAATTCCTCATCAGCTGGACATGGAGGGAACCACTTCAACAGCACACCCAGGGTCAGGTTGCTCCCCATTTGCTGTCTGTGGTCATTTAAGGGCCGAAGAACACCTGATGTGGTGTTAGCAGCAACGTGACCAAGACCAACTGCTTGGCCTATTTGTTCATCTTTTGTGCCATTGTGTGAAATGGAGTGTAAATCACTTTTTCTCACAATTTCTCTTTCTTTCTTGTTCTCTCCCTCTCGTTCATTCTCACTCTGTGCTCTCTCATCAGCAGTCCAGTCAATAAGGGCACATGCTTTATTTAAACAATCACCAGATCAGGGACAGATTTAGAAGGATTGATCCCCCGGCTAATCCGCTCTGCTGAAAGGGTCTTTATCCTCAAAAATACAGTCTTATCGAAGACTTGTATTGATCAGGGAAAAGCTAATAACCTCTTCATTGATTGGGCTGCTTTTCTCTATTCTGCCAGTAAGTGAGAAAGTCCATTCTGGCAAAAGAAAAGAAGAATGTAGGGTTTTCTGGTTTTGTTGGGGAACTTACATTTTGTGTAAAGTATTTTTTAAATTTTGGATGGGACATTCTCACTCATATGTTTTTGTGCATTGCTTTTTCTTTGTTTTCACCTTGCATCCTCACAATTGTGGCCTTTCCAAACTCATAAACATTGCTGACCCTGTTTTAGTCCATTTTAAATGATGACGCAGACACAGATGTTATTAGACACAACCTGATATATAATTATACCTCTGATTTCTTACATCTTTGTGTGGATACTCCATTCCGTTGCTGTGGCTTCCTCTGCCAACAAGCAATGCTCCCAGAACCGCTTTATGTCGCAGTTTTAACAACTGCCACCCTGTTTTCCACCAACTTGATTGCCTTATACTCGTGTTTTATCAGTAACAGTTCTGCCTCTTCATCCGTCCAAACAAAGAAATATCTGGTCTTACTTTTCACAATTTTTGTTCCTCCAACAATAATTGTTTCTGTATTTTCAACCACAGAGTAACGCAAAACAATCTGCTTCCTGTAAACACAGGCACAAGTAAGCCCATTGTCATGTGAAATGCATTTTTTCGGAGAGGTTTTCTGCAATGATGGTAAACAGCTTGAATGGATAGAGATCATTAACATTTTTAAATGAGCAGATACTGCTGTGGATGTAGCCTGATTGTCAGCCTCTCACCATCCAGGTATTTTGGGTTTTCACTTTTCTGCCTCTTCCTTTTTCAGATAAGGAGAGCCTGATCACAGAGAGTGGCAAGCTCCACACCTTGGACATCCTGTTAAGTCGACTAAAGGCCCAGGGACACAGAGTCCTCATCTACTCCCAGATGACCCGCATGATAGACCTGCTGGAGGTATAAACGCACACAAACAGGCACTGAACCTTCCAGCTCTAGTGAAATTAATTTTGGATTTAAAACTATTTTAGTTGCAAAAGCCTTGCTGAAAGCCCTTTAACACAGACATAGTATCAACTACCAAGTATTGTATGAAAGCATGGGACAGCTCAATCTCTGAAATTTACCTTAAATGTGTAATTTCAAATGTCTGTGTTTTTCCAAGCCAGTTGTTTAACTGGTTGGCCTCCACTGGTGAGGTACTGAGCTCCAGTACCTCTAATCAGCCTGCCTGTCCCTCGTTAGTGCACTCATTAGACGGCTAATTAACAGGTCAGGGCTAATTAGCGGGGTCTCATCTGCAAGGGAGGCAGCCAGATGGGAGGGATGACTGGAAGAAGCGAGGGAAGAGGCGAGGTGGAGGGGAGAGGGGGAGATGGGAGTGGCGAGGGCCTTGGGGTTAGAAGAGAAAGACATTCTGCAGAAGACAAAGGTAGTTGAGGAGACAGAGGGGGAGTAAAGATAGGAACAAATGAGGAAGGATCAACACAGAGCCAGAAATGAGAAATTACTAGCGTGATTTATGGGACTCTTATTATTTTTATCTATGCAGGATAAGTGCTTAAAGCTGCTTAAATGGGCACAGACTCAATACAGATACGTCATCACATTGTTTAGGTAATTCATGAACAAGGACAGTTACATTGAAAAAAACAAAACACAGTGACAGTGACTGTGTTTAGGCTTCTTGGCCAGATGCAATCTGATGAGAGATTCAGGGCAGGTTGAAGTTCAACTCATTTGTAAAAGTGCATTACTTTCCTCTGTAGGAAAACAATGGTGCAAAGTAATTCTGCTTGGTGATCATGTGTCGACAGCCTTGTTGCAGCGCTCCATTGTTGGCTCCATATTTGTTGCAAACATCACTATGGAGCCAAAAGCCTCTGGCATGATGTCACTGGGAATTCCTTCCCCTTTCACACGGCACAGTGCCGTTTCCAAAGCAAAAATCTTCTGAAGGCATATGGACCCAGCCCAGGTGGTTAAGGGCTGTCTTCCTGTGTGTCTGGGACGCATTGGGAATGCCTTGTATTTTAAGGCTGTAGGAAAACAGCAAATGTGAGAATGCCCAAAATACAGTCAGCGATTCTGGAGAAAGATAGTTGATACTTAAACGCAGCAACCAAACAAATACAGCCCACCTGTCAGTGCTCCATCTCAGTCTCACTGCCTTTCTCTTTATACATCCGTGGCCATTCCTCTGGCCTGTGCACCAGCCAAATGAAGCTGTTGCTTATTTGCAGATACATAGATTTAGTATTGATCAAAATTGATGCCAAAACATCTTTATCTTCCCCTAGTGGCTTGCTGCAGCAAAGGGCACCTGTCCAACCACCTCAATGTAGTGGATCTTGCTATGTAAAAGTACACATCAAATACATTGTTCTGGGCTATAGTTTCTGTCATTTTAGGCAGTTGGCATTGGGCCTCCAACACCTGATCACTGTTACACAGATTCAGTGCACTCAACTGTACAAAATGACAACAGAAGCTCTAAGCTTTTAAAAGCCTCAACCATTTAGAAATCTTTAAAGACTGAAACATTAACTTTTACCTAAAGCAAACCATGTCACTAATCATGTTTTTGCCTTCAGTAAGGTGAAGAATCACAAGCTATTTAGGCTTGTTTCCCATAAACTAATGCAAAAACTACGTATGATAGTCTTGTTCATAAAGTCTTTTGGGCTTTTGATATGTTGAGCAACTGTTGAGAGACAGGTGAGTGGAAAAGTGGCATTGAGCTGGGACTCATAGGGTTAATGCACTTCTCACTGATTGTCCCACCAAAGTCTTCAGGTCTAGTGAGTGGATATTATGGTGCCTTTTGTACTGTATAAGTGACCTCATACAGTAATGGCAGGCCGAGACAGCATCTCCTCTTAAATGGTTTTAAGAGATCCACAAATGATATCATGTATTCCCCCAATCTGGCTTTAGTTTTCCGAGTCCATATTATCTCTCTCATCAGTTGGGGATAAAAAATTCTGCAGATGGAGTTGATTTCCTGAACATGGACTGTGACTAAGAGAAATGTCGGAGGAGAGCCTGATGCTAATCTCTGTCATTAGCGTCATTGTTTTCGTCGCCGGTCGGCTGCCTGGTTCTTCTGGTGACATCACGTAACTGGGTAATGGATTGCTTAGATCCGGGTGGCCCGAAGAAAAATAACACTGTAGGCTTTCTCTGGCAGCAGCCGATAGTGGAGCTGGACCGCCAAGTCACTGCCCTTCTGCTTGAGCTCTGTGTCTGTGGCTGCTTAGACGGCACTTTACTGTACTGCAAGTCTGCGGCTTAGATTACAGCGCTGGCGGGGATGCCCACAATGACTCGTTGGTATTACAGCCAGGAAATCAACAGCAGATTGTTGTTTATGGAGTTGGATACAGTGACCCATTACGCAATGCACAGCATGGATGAAATGTGATTATTTAATGATACATATAGACTTTTTATTGTATTTCTGTTATAAATGTGATTGTAGATACAAAGACAAAAGGGCCATCTGTGATGTTTAGGCATCATGGGTTATGGTGGATTTTATTTATTATGACGAAAACTTTGAGGCTCTGATAGATGGATAGTGCTGTAGAAAAAGTGTGCTGTGAAAACTGGCAATACAACAAACCTGAAACAGCATCTTATTTTCCCTTCTCAACAGGGAAAAACACCATGTTTGGACATAGAGCCCCTTCCAGCGGCACTTACTGTCACCCAAATCACCCACTCAGTCTTTCTTGCTCAACCACACACACACAGTCCAAGCACTTGGACATACTTGGATTATGATGCTCTGTAATTATTATGTCAGTGGCATAAAATTGTCTGACAGTGACAAACAATAATTTTGTTTATTGTAATATTTTCTGGGACAATATATCAGCCTAAATAATGTGGTACATGACAGGCGTAGTTGTGACTGGTGCAGAAGCTGCTGTAAATGCATGTGCCTGTTTACTGGTAAGAAATCACTTTAAAAAGTAAAAGTACTCACTTACTACTACTTGGGCTACCATGTCCTCATGCCACTAGCCCCAGGCACTGGTGAGGTAAACTTGCTTCTTTTGTCACAGCGGTGGCAATCTCTGCTGTCAGCTGACATAAATGTATTCATAGTGCCACTACTTCATGTTCCTTTCCTTTTTTGTTGTATTTTTAGCAGTTGTCAGGTTGGGAACAGACTGTGACCGGGCACACTGTGTTCCCAACCTAAGAACTGCAGTAAATACACACTGTGTGTCTTGACTTTGGGGACTTATTGTTGTTTGGGAAGTTGAGAACAACCTGGCTTCTTGCTTTTTCTATGAGTTGGTTTTGGTGCGCATCCAAGTGCCCACTCTCAGGATTAGATGTAAAAATGCAATTTGAGCTCAGACAGTAATATTGGACAGGAAAGAAGAAATGTCATCATGCTTGTTCTCCTGGGACGTTGGCATGCCATACATCATTTTAAGATTGTTGCTGTTGTCAAATATCACCACCCTGAAGATAGTTTTAAATGCTCTATAATAAGCTGCTGACACTAAAACAAGATTTACATTTTGTCCAGTTGACCGGAACATACACCTTGATTTATACATTTGGGAACACAACAAAATCAGTGAAAGATTGCAGAAATATTGTGGCGTCACTTGTGATTAACACCAACCCAAACAGAACATGAGAGAAAATGAGCAGCTGTTGAAGTTTATATTTCAGTGAAGCAGCAAACACCAGGACTCAGCAAGCTTTAAATCATGGTGGCTGACTGCTGCAGAGATTGCAACAAGTCTGAGAGACTTCAGGTGATATATTTCTTCAAATTATTTTCTGATGATTTAGACACATGTTCTTTTGAAGATTAGGAAAGCTGAGTAAGGCTTTCTGTAAGAGCAACAATATCTGCAACATCCTGCTGGCAAGCTATCAAGCCCCAATTCAACAAGGTTAGCAGCATTTTGGCGAGCGTGGGGCTAATGGTCCCTAATGTGGTGTTCACTCAGAGCAGATGGGGCTGCTGGGAACTGAGCCAGACACACAGAAAGAGGAGGGCAGGACTGAGGCCCTGGGTGTCATGACACAGGGTTTTTTTTTGGGGGGGGGGGGGGGGGGTCATATAAGACATGGTGTCAAAAC
>JAOWBC010000383.1:4637912-4648822 GCA_028566105.1 Hypoplectrus providencianus | reverse complement strand
CCCCCCCCCCCCCCCCCCCCCCACAGAAGACATGGTGTCAAATCATTGATATCACTGTTAATGGTTGCGAGAAGTGAGTTGTGATGTGTGACTGGTTCAGTGGTTCGGGGCACCGACATGTTTGAGTGAGGAGGTCGGGGTCAGGGCATTGCTTAAAGACAGATCAGCGTGGCACCTCATCACTGCTGCTGCACTTAAGAACCCATCAGACCTAACACCCACACACAAATACACTTTCTTACACAGAACAGATTAGCAGACATTGGGGGGGGATAGAGTATCAGATTCTGCATTTCTCAGTGTCTCTCTGGGCTCAGATTTGGGGTTTCATCTCCAGTAAATCTGCATGAGAAATGTGGGATTTTGATATTTTGGACACAATGTTTCTGTCTGACAAAAATAGTTACTTTAAAGATTAGTATTTCTTGACCCTTGGCACTTACCAAGTAGACCTGCAGGGCTTATCGGCTCCTCAGAGAAAAACCCCAGCAGCAGCGCATATTTGAGAACTTATTAAATTTAGAAAACCGCTTCAGGGTTCAGTTTGGATGACAAAGTCTGTGAGTTTGTTATTTTTAAACTAGTAGTAAAGGTTTAGTTCAAATCCATAAATTCAAAACTATTCATGAGCTGCAGGCAGGATTGGTTCCAGTTTTTTCATTATCAAAGATTTCACTGATTGTTTCTGACAACTTAGTTTTTTTTTTCATTTTGGAAGCAATCCACTGAACTGGGACTGTTCTCTACTGAGTTTTAGCAAACAAAAGCATATTGTCTCATGGGTTTTTCTCAAATATTTTCTCCCGTCTCTCCAGGAGTACATGGTTTATCGGAAGCACACCTATATGCGTCTCGATGGATCCTCCAAGATATCTGAGCGCAGAGACATGGTGGCCGACTTCCAGAGCCGGTGGGTAGAGACAGATATGATCTACAGTGTGTGTGTGTCCATGTAACAAAACACCAACGTTTTGCCACTAACTTACTGTAAATCCGCCTTTTGGTATATTGCAGCAATCAGCAAACCGTCTAATCTTACATGTATACTTCCATATGTGTATATTACGCCCTGGTTTACATTAGCGTGCAGCAGCTCGAAGGCGCCATGGTTAATGTGTTTTTTGTTGTGGGGGGGGGGGGTGTAGGTGAGAGAGTTTGTGGTTTATTTTCAGCATTATACTATTGGCATCAAGTTTCAGTTTTGCTGCAAGCTTTAAGTTATTGTTGGCATTTTTGATGGTTCTTAACTTACATTCTCTATGCTATATCATATTTTTTTTCTTTCATTTCACGTGTCCCTTCTTCCCTGTCTGCCCCCCTCCTCTACTCCTTCACCCACTGCCCTCCTAGGACGGACATCTTTGTGTTTCTGCTGAGTACGAGGGCTGGAGGGCTTGGCATCAACCTGACTGCTGCTGACACTGTGAGTCACCGACACACTGACGGAAAAACACTTCACTGACACAATACCACGGCTTAAACAGCACTAATATTTCCCATATGTATTATGTATTAAAGGGCTGTGTAAATTGTCTGCCTTGTGATTTTTGTGATTTTTTTCAACATAGTCATACGTCATAAAAGTTATATCCTTTGTTGATATAATGACAATTTGTCTGTGTGTGCATTTTAAGTGGGAGTAATTATTCATATATAAATAATGATCTGTGTGTGTGTGTGTGTGTGTGTGTGTGTATGTGTGTGTGTGTGTGTGTGTGTCTGTGTGTGTGTGTGCGCGCTTGTGTGTTTATCAACATCTCTCATCATAATCTCCCCTTGTGTCCCTTTAGCCCTGTTCAAGTGGGATTAGCTTTCATGACAATGACTTGGAAATGACTGTTAACACGGGACATCTGTCATGTTAAAGGCCATTTCACTTGGGACAAACATCCCTGTAATTAGTCTCCAGAATTACAGAGAAGAGGAGTCTCTACATCATGTTGGGCCTGTCATAACACATGCACCAAGATGTAAACAATAACTGAAATAGTCAAATTAAGATTTTTATCCTGTTGTTTTTCCTCCAGGTTATCTTCTATGACAGTGACTGGAACCCCACAGTGGACCAGCAGGCCATGGACAGAGCTCACAGGCTGGGTCAGACCAAGCAGGTCACCGTCTATCGCCTCATCTGTCAAGGCTCCATCGAGGAGAGGATCCTGCAGCGGGCCAAGGAGAAGAGCGAGGTCTGAAACACAAGCACTCACTTATATAGCACACAAAATATGCTTCAGTTTGAGAGGTTTAAAAAGCCTCAAGTAAAGTAAACTAGTAAATTACAATACAATTAAACATACTGTACATATTACAGAGTTGATAAACACTTTTTTGTTGTTGTATAATAAGATCCAAAGGGTGGTGATCTCTGGAGGAAACTTCAAACCGGACACCCTAAAACCCAAAGAGGTGGTCAGCCTGTTATTGGATGACGACGAGCTGGAGAAGAAATGTGAGTGTTTGAGGCATCTTTGTAATGGTTTTGTTTTAGTTTTCCTTGCTCGTATCTAACCTTCACCTCAAATGTCTCTTCTGTTGTAGTACGCCAGAGACAAGAGGAGAAGAGGCAGCTGGAGGAGTGCAGCAAGGTGAAGGAGCGCAAGAGGAAGAGGGAGAAATACGCCGAGAAGGTACAGTAAAGCACGATCGCCAGGAAGCGTTGCGTGAAATAACATCGAAAGAAGTTGTATGGATCAAAAGAAAAAACAGAATCAAAACATGGAGTGTAAATAGGAAAGGGATGTAGAGGAATGGGACAGAATCTGGCTTCAGTCTAGCTATTAGACATGAATATGTATTGTATTTAATTGTGTACTTTTGTATGTGTACTCTCTATTCCATTTCCCTCATTGAGACATTCAAGATCTGGCCTTTAGGTGGTCTGGTCCTTTTTCTCTGAGAGAGAGATTCAGCCACACGTTTGAGCTCCAGGCTCACCAAAACTGGTGACTAGCAGACATATCACAATGACTTAGCTTGTCAGGGGTACATTTGAATATCATCAGCATTGTTAGATATCAGCTAGCTTTCTCTCTGGATTTCAGTGTTGGACAGATGGAAAGTAAAGGAAGTGAGATGTAACTTTGAAAAAGTGGGTGTAAGATGAATGAAGTCTAACCTTTCATCTCCTGCTCCCTCTCCTCTGTCTCTGACCAGCAGAAGAAGAACGAGGAGTCTGAGAACAAGAAGAAGAAGGAGGTGAACCTGGTCATCTCGCACGCACCCTCTGCAGACAACTCCAACCTCTCTGCAGATGGAGACGACTCGTTCATCAGCGTAGAGATGGACTCGGCCATGCCTAGCCCCTTTAGTGAGGTGAGGGAGTCCAGGGAGGAGCAGGAGGAGGGAGACACTGTTTATGACTTATCATGTTACAGGGGATTCTCAATAAGGACGCTGAATCCATACACTGTCTCCTCTTTGGTTTTTGGTTCCTCTCTTTCCATGTGTTACTTTCATCTTTTATTTATATATCATTTCATCTTTTCCTCCTTCATCTCTCAATTCCTTCTCCTTTCTTACCTCATTTATTACTCTGTACCCTATTCCACCTCCTTTTCCTGTTCCTCCTTTCCTCAATGCTCCCTTCCTTCTCCTTGTCGTACCTCACTTCTTACCGCTTCCCTCTGCCGTACTGGCCCGGTTCCCTCGTTCCTCGTGGTGCTGACCCCCAGCCTGTGTGTATGTCTGTGTGTGCTCCTGTGCACGGCCAGATCTCCCTGAGCAGTGAGCTCCAGCCCGGTTCGTTACCCCCAGACGCCGACGCCGACGAGAGCAGCAGCGACATGCTGGTCATCGTGGACGACCCAGTGTCCTCCGCGCCGCAGTCTCGCGCCACCAACTCTCCCTCCTCTGTGTCTGGATCTGTCTCTGACAACATGAACGGTGAGAGGAAACAGATTTTGGCCAAGCTTCGACTTTGATATGTGAACGAGCGGAACAATGAACTTTATAGCTTTGAATGTCTTATTTCAGGATAACACAGGAAGACTGGATATGGGATTCTGGTTCCTTGAAAAATACTATCCCTAATAACTTGGCCAGCTTCAGTAATTATCTGTAAAATCTAAAATTCGTATCATAAACATGCCTTACTGAACAGTTTTGAGTCCCCCATCCACTGGCACAATCAGGGCACTTTCTAGGGGCCTGAGAAAGCAAATTTAGTTCAGTTTTAACATACTTGAGCTGGAGAACTAGCTTACATCACTGATTTATTTTGATTCATATTTTTTTATTTCTTATTCTGATCGCAAGTCGTATGATGCACACTGTAAAGTCTACGTGTTCACATTTGATGGTTTCCTTATTTCAGATATTCTTACTCCAAACTTGCCAAGTAAAACAAAACCTGAGTTATCTGAGAGAGAGCTTTATCATGTTAGAGCCGTGCTGGAAAAGCAAACCTGTGTGACTCACATGAAGGTCATAACCACACACAGAAGTCCTGCTTGTTATGTTCTCCTCACTATCAGGACTTGTGTTTTAATAGGCTGGCGTCCATTGAGACAAGTAGTCTGTAACCTCACGTGTGTTATGCAGCAGATAATATAGATTTATGGGGGTTTTATTTAGCCTTGGCTGCAACATTTCAGTATGTTCTGTACTTTTTGATCCAGATAGATATTGAGCATATATTTTACATTGCTTGGACATTATATCTGTACTTTGGATGTGCTACATTTAGGTAATCCCTCCTAAATACACGGGTCTCTGCTGCCATGCTAAGAGGCTCCTGCCCAAGAGATTATTAAAAAAGACCCTGCTGGCTGGGAAAAACTTGGTGCTTTCAGAGATGTGTATGACGTTATAATGAGAGGTTTGAAAGACAAAATGAAGGTTAGAATGAGGGAGTAATTGGTGAACTTGGACATTAGAGTAAAAAGGAAGGAAGACGAAGATTAAGTGCTGGAGGGAGGTTTAAAGTGAGGGATTTGTGGAGGGTTTTCATCCATGTCTGGGTGTTTATGATAGGAAAGGCTGTATATAGGACCCACAGAAGGGTCCTATATACAGTGTTTGGATGATGCAAAGAAAACGCAGACCTAGGGAGAGAGTAAGGAGAGAGATGGGAAGACTGTATTGGAGGGATTAGACACAAAACCAGTGTGACGAACGCTGGCTCTAATTCTGCAAATAGTATGGAAAATGAGAGCAATTTTCCAGTCTGTGCTTGAGCCTGTACTTAGGGTAATTATTAATAATTTTTCTATATTACAGTAAATCTATCATATCAGGGTCTTTGAAGGATTTTGTCAGTTACACGCAAGAAAATAATTGGATTGAAAAATTCAGAATAAAGCAATATATGTTTTTATGTATATGACTTTTCCTTTTCTTCTTCAGGTGTTTCAGCCTCAGAAACAATCAGTCCCGGCAGAGGCAGATCTGGGCGGAGTCGGGGGCGGCCTAAAGGGTCAGGAGGTGGGGCCAAGTCTGGAGGGAAAGGACGTGGGCGCAAGTCAACAGCGGGAAGTGCGGCAGCCATGGCAGGAGCGATGGCTGGTGCAGCGGCTGCATCTGCAGCAGCTTATGCTGCGTACGGTTACAGTGTTTCTAAAGGTTAGTCACCATTATACACATAGAAACTTTATCATTAATGCTAGCACGCTGGGGGGCCAAGTCTGCCCTGCAAAGAAAAAAAGGCGGTGTGTTGGTGAGGTTTAATTGGTAGTGACATTCCAAGGTCATAGCTTGATCAACATGCACGAAAAGAACAGCTGTAAGAAAATGGTGGTGTGTTTAGAGTACAGGGATCTGAATCCCTTTTCCACCATAGCATAGGTGTAGTGTTTACTTTGTTTTGAAATAGAAGTCTGTTGATGTTCCAGATCACGATCGCCACAAAATTCGAATCATCTGTTCCTTGTCTCAATACACGTGGTCAGAAAATTTCATCCTAATCCATGCAATTGGTTTCGGTTTATTTTGTACTCCAACAAACAAACACCGATAGAAACGCCAATAGAAATATAACCTCCTTAGCAGAGGTAATAACATGCACATGTCTGCCTGTATTATATATTGCATGCAATCAAAATGTACTATTTCATTTCCTTTTTTTTTCCGTCTTCCCCTCCAGCAGGCCTCGCTGCGTCCAGCCCCCTGCAGCCTTCCCTGGGCCGGTCCGGTACCAGCCCCGCCTTCAACCCCAGCAGGAGCTCCTCTCCCCAGGCCAAGGGAGGCGCCTCCACCCCGAGCCCCCACAAACAGCTCGCCCACAGCCACCACCACCACCACCACCATCACCACCACAGCCACAGCAGCCATGGCGCTGTCAGGAAGGGCAAGGGCCCGGGCGGTCCCGGGGCGCGATGATGCACTCATTTGTACCCACATGAATGTGCCCTCACACACACACACACACACACACAGCTTTCTCAGTATAGAACACACACACACACACACAGATAACTGACCTACTCTCACTGTGATCCGCCTAAACTGAGGCTCACTACCTGGAGGACCATGCTGTGGCAGCAACTAAGAGGACCCCCTGCACACACACACACCTACACACACTCTTGTTTGAAGGTACAGTCCTTACCAGCCTCCACATTTCATGGTTTTATTTAAATGTGTCCGGGTCAGAGGACAGAATCCGCCTTGAGTAATTTTGTTTGCATTGTGACAAGAGTATTTCCAAGTGCTTTTTGAGGAGACAAAGCGTACTTTTCTATTCATGATAGGAAACTCTGGATTTGCTGCCTAGCTGTGATGTTACGACAAAGACATGAACCAACACATGTAGCTTAAAGGGCTTTGAAAATGTTTGCCGCAGAGGAGTTTCCGTCAAATGCACTGAGCCACGTCTTCCGTTTGTGTGCGTGTGTGTGTGTGTGTGTGTGTGTGTTATTGATACATGTAAATTAGGTTATTTAATTGTTCTGTAGATATGCTCAGTGCAAACTGGTGGATGATTCTGCATTTCACAAAGCATAACATGAACCCATACCTTACCAAGCCACTCTTTACCAAACAATATGTCTACAGCTTTTCTACTAAAGCTCCTATTTTTGTAATAATAGATGTGAGAACCCATACCACCATGGCAGGTCTTAAAGTTTTGGAAAATCTTTGTCTGTAAAATGTTTTCCCACACTGACATAAATGAAAACTGATTATATATTTTTTCGTCCAATGGGAAAGTGAATGAATGGATGATGTGAAAATTCTATTCCAAAACAAGGGGGTAGTGGTTGATCCGGCAATGCTGCTAACAGTAAATTTATGAATTCACTCAGATTATTTGGTTTGTTTATATTTAAGTTATTTGAGTTCTGTTAAAATGGATGGGTTATTCACCTGTAAAACAGTGTAAATTATACTGAAGCCATTTTTATTTTTCAGATTTTTTGTGATGAGGAGTCTGTGGTTCTCTTGATGTCATTGATGTTTTAGGATTAAAAACAGTCCTAAGTTGAGCACTACATCTGTTATGGGTTTGTTTGTTTTGTGTTAATAGTGTGATTAAAATATGATGTTCTATATTGATGTACATAATGATGAGAGCGACATTTCCTCTGGCTTTTCCCTCATTTGCCTGTCTATTTTTATAGGTCATGTGTACATATGAAGAAAATGCATCTGCCATTTTACTAACACAAGGAGCCAACTGAAAATAAAAGAGTGCGAAATCATCTTTTCTGCATATTTTCCATTTTTTTGTAACCATATTTAAATGCCATCTTGCTTGCCAAAGGGAAACCTTTGTCTTTGTGAGAGGATACACCTAAAAATCTATGGAAAGCCTATTTCTGCAGGTGGAAAATTTAGCCTTTAAAGATAACAACAAATAAAATCCCATGAGCCATTAAAATGAGAAACATTCTTGAAATATTTTTTGTACAGGGAAACAAAAGAAAGTCTCAAAATAAAAGCTGGTATTGTGAAATAATTAAAAAAAAAATAGAGATGTATGTTAGAATAATTTCTCAATTTAATTGAATTCAATTACTGAAGTGACTAAAAGAAAATACAAAAATGAAATGAACTTCCATAGAAACTGTTGATCAGATCTTATCACATTGTTCTGTTGTTCTGGGCCCAGGACAGATTTCTGGTTTCATACTTTGCTTTTGCAGCTTTTCAGTGTTTTCAAATACAAAAAGAGTTAAATAGTTGAGCTTGTTGCCCTGCTATAAATATCAGCTTTAATGGAGTTGTCAGGGCTATCAGAGAGCTATTAAACTAACTGTGGCCTTTGAAACCATAATATTGTAGTTTTTTGCCCCCAACACACCTGCAATCATAGAACTGTAGAAATGTTCAAGGACTAAAATTGGCAATTCAAACTACACATTTCTGTGTTTTATTTATACATTCAAAAATAATTCAAACTTGGAAAGCCCCACAGCTCTCAACATTCAAAAATTACATAATAAAAATTCAACTTTAGTCTTTCCAGAAACAATATCCCTGTTACTCAGGATGATCCACAGACCGCACTGTGGACGGTTTTCATTGGAACTACTTTCTATTCAAGAAATAGTCCCTGTGAAAACTGTTCGGCCTCAGGTCCTTTGGAAAGGCGTCTTATACAGTGTTCCTGATGTAGTTTAGTTCTTTGAGTAGCCAAACTAAACCAAATTCCATTCACCTCAGTCAGATTGGTGGTAGAAATGTCAAAGGGAAAGTGTTCAATAGAATTATGCATTTGTTTTTTAAATATTTTTATTAAATTAGTTTGAGCTGACCCTTGAATAATTGCACTGTATATAATGAGGTCTTGACTCGATTATCCCTAATCCAATCAAGGTCATGTATTTTAAATTTTGTGGGTATTAAATGTCTGAGAATCAAACCTCTGAAGTGCACCTGAACCCATGTCAGTGTATTTTCTCATGGTTTGGTGCTTAAGATTTGATCTCGATGAGAGCCTCAGCAGCGTGTTCTTCCTGGTGCACTCTGACATGACCACTGAGTAGACTGTAAACACAGGACTTCCAGGTCTGGGCCTGTTCCCGGCCAGCGCTTACATAAGCCTCAACAACTAGATAGACTCTTGACTTGAATCACGTCCAAGGTACAAGCTGCTCCGGCCAGCATTTGGGAGTGTCCAATGTATGTTTGTGTATGTGTATACTGCTCCAAAAAGCAGGTTTACATACTTATCTGGATAATGCAGCACAGCACATACTGCAGCCCATACTTTAGCCTTGCATATGTGTGTGTATGTGTGTCCATGTGATGGTGATGGTAATACCCATCCTTTTTAGCCTGTGACCCCTAAAGCAGATCAGTGTCTCCCCCATCACAGGTTATGACCTCAGGGTGAATGTGAACTATTTCAACAAGTGGGATTTTCCCTCCTTCTCAGACCATTATATGTTGGTTTTTTGAAGGCAGAAGGAGATGTGTTGTCAGTCATCTACAAGTATGTTGTTGTCCCCATAGTTATTTTGTAACTCTTATCTGAGGATCCCCCAGGTTTTGTGGCCTTTCCATAGAAACTAAACACTACCCATCTTTCAAGATGTTTCATGTTTTACTGTAAGAAGCATCTCTATGGTAGTGATCCCAGCTAGGAATTACATGCCATACAGGTTTTTTTTTTAAACACATAATCAAACATGTTGTTGGCTTGCACTAGTTAAGGTAAAGTAGTTTACAGAATACCTTACACCTACAGCAATCCATGTATATTGTAACTTTTAGTAGCTGTTCAGACTTGCACTTAGCAGTTTACTATGTAGTGAGACACCAGATTACATTGACAATCTACTGTTTTTTTTCCTTGCAATTATATTGGAATTGAAGAATATTCCCAACACTTTCAAAGAAAACCAAATCCCTAGCTAATAGAGCTACTGTGAAGCACAAACAAAGGCAAAAGAACTTTTTAAAATTTTATTGGTTGGCAACCAGATGAAAAAGTTGCTACAAGCAACTTTATTGAAAACAGGTCTTTAAAAAAAATGAAAATCACAGCACCCTTTTGGTGAAACGCAAACAGGTTCAACTACCACAATAATTTGCTGTACCGTCTGAATGGACTGGACGGAACCTGAATTGTGCAAATAAGAAAAACACTGATGTGCAAATAAATAGAACTGCACAGATGTTTACAGTAAAGAACAATTCAGTCACACAACTGATGTACAAATAGGTCATGTTTTAGAAAAAAAAACACTTAAAACTCTACCCTTTTCACTTCAGTTGCATTCAATGGTTTCAACATAAACAGAAGTGGACTGGCATGACAGGTGAAAAGCCTCAGTTTTGTGTTGTGTGTTTGTAGTGTTTAATCAGCTAAGCTTGTGAGGGTACGAAGGGTACGAGCTACTGTGCAGCTAACAGGCAGGACACAACGGTCAGAGCTGCTGCCTCGATGGAGAACAGGTGATGGTCCTCCACGTGCGGGCAGCTGCTCCTCATGAACTGAGCCAGCCGGAGCAGATACTCTAGGTTGTGGCCCGTCTTTCCTCTGCACAATGCGATCTGGGCGCCGATCATCTCTGGGCTGGCCGGCCCCAGGTAGAGGGCGTTGTCTGAGGTGGCGATGTACACCAGCGCCTGAACAGGAAGGTGGCTCTCCCCCTCGGGGAAGAAATCCACCATCTTGGTGACGTAGCCGCCGCAGACCGTCTCGCGCACGTTGAGGTACTTCAGGGACTCCTCGACTTGAGAGCCTGTCACCTCAAAAGCCACACCCCAAGTGCTTGCCTGTAAAACAGGAAAACAACATGAGTTATTATGCAGCTTGGATCAGGGTGAATTTTGTCAAGCTTGGAAACTCCCCTGCAGCATCACTAGCTAACAAATAGGAAGTAGAGCTTTCCACTTACGTCATCATCTTCAATCAGCGTCACCACTCTTCCGGGCTGCAGAGAAAGGAAGAGAAATGGGTCAGAGACAACGCCTGGGGCAATCAGTGTCAAGCAGTTAATGTAAGCAATCACCATGTGTAATAT
>JAOWBC010000383.1:4599780-4636459 GCA_028566105.1 Hypoplectrus providencianus | reverse complement strand
ATATATATAAAAAATATAACATTTAGCATCTTACCAACTCGTCGCTCCCGCGGTGAAAGTTGTCTCCGTGCCAGAAACGTCTCTTATAGCCTTGAATGTAACCGACCTGGCTCCTCTTGTACTTGAAGTCGGGCTTCCACACCAGTGACCCGTACCCGAAGATCCACAGGCTGGTTTTCGAGGTGGTGATATCTTGAGGCTTCATTTTTTATCAATAAGTGTTGACGACGTTCAAATGAATCGATGGATCACTCTTTCAAATCGATGGTATTAGCTAAGATGACTAGCTAGCTAGCGTCAGCTTCCTCCGGTCCAGGAGCAGTGGTACCGGTTGGCTCGCAGGTATACCGCGGACGGTATTTGAGCCCAACTGCTTAGCAGTTGCGAAGATGGAGTTTCGCACTTTATTTTGCCTTGCACTATGCATTGCCGTTGCATTAAAGGTGCCGCATTATGCCTTAAAAATCCATGGCAGCCGCTTGGGCCTTGGAACCGATTGAAAAAATATCTAAAACCGTTTCGGCCAGCAAATTCGCCGGCCGGATATAGTACAATTTAAAGGTTACGAATAAAAGATCGAGGTTTAGTTGAGTGGTAATTACTCTTAGTCTTCTATTTCTAACGTAGAAATGACGACGATTTGAATCGTTTCCCCGATAACATGGCGCAGCGGCGCTTACGTATTTATACAGTCCAGAGTAAGTGGGCGAGCTCACGTCAGCGTCTTTGACCAATTAAATTCAAGAAAGGTTTCTCTTCGTCACATTGAAACCAATCGAATTTCGGTGCGCCAAATCAGGCGGGACTTCAAATCAAGCCGGCTACACTATTCGTTTAAATTTACTTCGAGTCGCACAGTCATCCCTCAGTCTGGTTGGTTAATAAGCTGTCACTCTCAATGCCTCAATCTATTATTGGTCAACTGTGTTGTCATTCACCTATATATTTCCATAAGGTACAGACTCGCTCCGGCTGATGCAACTTCCCACAGCATTTCAGGGCCATACTGTAGCAGCAGCTAAGCAACATACCAAGACATTGCATCAGACTTGATGTAAGGGGGAAGCCTATATAGGGAGATTTATTTTATTTCACAAGATATACCGTAAAAACATGAAGTAAAAAAGATCTAGAATTATTTTTGAACAACAAAAACAGATGAAATATATTAATTTTATTCCAACTACCTATGGGAATGACATGACCTGAATGCAGTGTGGATAGAACAGTTGATACTTGAGTAAGATAAAAAAAAAAAAAAAAAAAGCTCCCGTACATAGATGTTTAGATATGCCAGGTTAAGGGTTGTAACCAAGTCCCACAGCTCAAAAAAACCAAAGGCAAGACTAAGGTCACTGGCTGCAAAGGATCCATCACCACAACCATATTTATCTCAGCCCTCTGAACATGTTGAAAGAAGGTGGCCAGGTGGCCTACTTTTCTTTTCAAATTTGACATATTGTGTATAATCACACTTTTTTTTTGTGGACAAAAGAATGTACAGAATCATTTTGTCAGGCTAATTGGCTGTGTCAACAGTGGGTCATTGAATATTTTACTGTTGAATAAGTATCCCATTTAACATATCAAACACTTCAAGATTAATGTTTATACACTTCACAGTAAAATTAATCAGTTTCAATCCAGCTCAGGTTTAGTAGGTAAATCCACAGCAGACACACAACAAGAGAGAATGATGACCTGCGGGATGGAAGACCTGATCAAATGTACAAAAATGCCTACTCCGCCTGCTGGATCTGATAATAGCAGAGGCTCATCTGTGCTCAATAGATAGATTATCTATAAATAGCTGGCATTATCTGCCTTGATAAGAGGCCAGACAACTGTATCAGCTCTTCATCAATCTAAAGCATCACACAATCCAGGCCTTCGAGTAACCCTGTGTCATGCAGAAGCTTCCATCCCATTATGCCATGGCTTTTCATGTCTGTCCACTCCTCGAGGCCTGCTGCCACGGTATCTCTGGGCTGCCCCAAGCACAGGTCACGACAGGCTTCCCTAAGCCATACTGACAGCACTGCCTGTAATCTAATCTAGTGCGCTGCTTCCATGTTTTGACGAGTCAATTTATCAAATATTCACAGTGCTATTTGTCTTTGCTGTCAAACTAATACATTTAAAATAGACCCACATTGAAGCTCAAGGCTAACTTAAATATTAACTTGTGTGCTAACATGTGTGGACTTTTCCCTAAATATCCTTGTGTGGTCTGGATTGTTTTTCAAGATCACAAGATATGAATTACATGTAGAAAAATAAAGTATACTAGTCTGGTTAAAAAAGGGATGGGGCAGCAGTATTCTTCTGCATAAGTGAAGCCATGACAGATATATGAGACAATGGGCCCCTGGGCACATACTGTACATGCGAAAGGCCCCAACAACCTACCTACTCTAGAGAAAGTCCCACAGACTTTAAAGTTGCTCAGCCTCTTTTTGTGGTTGTTTTCTGTCCATTTGTAGTCATGGTCGTGTGTCTCTTTAAAGTTGTCCTGTGCTACTTTGTAAAAATTTTGTTTCTTTGTACTTATTTCTTGTCTGCAGTTGTGTTGTTCTTATTTGTAATATATTTATGTCGCTTTGTGGTTGTTTCATGTCTCTTTGAAGTTAACTTGTTTCTCTTTGAAACTCTGTTTTTTACATCTCCTTGTAGTTCTTTGTTGTGGTTATTTCTGCCATTTTTGTAGTTGTTTTGCATCTTTTTGTAGTTGGTTGGATTCTTTTGGTTTTTGAGATTGTATGTAATTGCTCTATGTCCCCTAGTGGTTGTTTTGCATTTTCATGCACTTTATTTTCCTTTGGGGTCATTTTGAGCCTTGTCCTAGTTGGTATGTGTGTCCCTTTAAATTACACTTTGCAAGTGAAGGCAGGGATGGCCCCTGACACCGTGGGCCCATTGACATTTCTTCGGTAGGCCCAGTCAGTAATCCATCCATGCATGTTATGTGTGGTTGTTTTTCTGCATATGATCTTAACATTCTTTAGCAGGTCAAGAGCTTATGGCTGGGTTACTGGGACTGCTCAGTGCCATCTAAAAGTAGATCCTGCAGAATTTGTGAGTCTCATATTCTTCCAGTACATTTTTTTTTCAGTAGTGATTCATGATAGAATTTGAAATAATAATACCAGAATAAGCCCATTTCATGCTCCAATGTGCTGATGTTTAAATATTGTTCCTTTAGACCTGAACTTAGGTGTACTTGTGGTTTTATATTGGCATATGCTGAGCACCTATTTCCTGTGTGCGGGTTTCTTACTGACACCTAGTGTTAATTAATGAGACGACTGCAAGTGTACTGCAGGGTGAGGATACACCGCAAAGGGTGACAGCACAATAATATATCAGTATGATCTGCTCACACATGCATGTGCAGAAACATGCCTCAATTAAGTTTATGAAGGGACCGTCCACATCCCCCAAATCAAAGTTTTATAATTAGTTTTGTTTTTCAGTCTAGGTGTTTTGGTGTGTGCTGCAGAGGGCTGGAGATATGAATGTTGAACAGTTGGACTATTTCATTTTCCAGTACAATTCCTACACGAAGAGGCTCTCATTAAAACAACCTAGATTAATACATAACACTTCAGATAAAAGGAGTAATAAGTATGTTTCGTTTGGGACTGTGAACTGTTCCTATAAATGAAGTGACAAAGTGTTGCATCTATGAAAGAAAGCTAGAGCTAAGTCACACTTTTGCACGCTTGATTTTGAGCATCACCATTTTTGAAAACTGTTATGTAGAGGCACTTCCACACTCCTCATAAAAAGATTTGGAGATTTAAATTTTAAATACACTTCCTGATTCCCCATTCGTGACATCAATGTCACAGATTTTCTGCTCGCCCTTCTTCAGAATAAATAGTTACTGATTAGTGTGTTTTTCTGCATTTGTTTTGAGGTTGTTTCCTGAAAACCGGAGTGCAGTTTGAAAGAAGCGATGCGTGAGAAAAGCACTTGGCCCATGCCGGCATGTTCTGCATTTTTTAATCAGGGAGGAAACAGGAACTGATGTCACCAGGTCACAAACAGGATGCTGTGATTATAACACAATGAAAATGCCTGGCCATGCTATGGAGACCCAGGGGCCAAAGAGCAAAGCTCTAGCAAGTGTTTGCCACTGCGATCAAGTGTGAAACAGGGTGTGTGTCTGCTTATAGGTGTCATGATATGGGAGTGAAACTCAAAGTAATACAAGGCAGGGTCAGGTATCATGAGGGGCTTTAACTAGATGATTAATCATCATGATAATGTATGTTTTTCTTGAGCCAGGGCGGAAGCACCCTTTTCCAGTCTTTTTTTTTTTTTTTTACGCACACACAGGCTCTTAGATGAGGATGCCTAGGTCAACAGGCTAACAGGATGTGTGCGAGGGAAAAGCCATCCAGATTCTCTGCTGAGTGTTGATTGCTGATGATTAGGGGGTGTTGACTGTCGCAGGATTTCTGTTAATTGGAGGCTGGAGAGCTCTGCATTCGATAATGCAGATGACACATTTCCTAAAAAGGATTTTCAGAAGCACTGCAACTAATTTTAAGGCGCGATATCTCTCCAGTGTCAGAGAATGGTGATATATTAAAGGTGCCACATTGCTTATAAATGCTGTGAAAGTATGAAAGAGCGAGACAAAGGCACACAGCCTGAATTCAGGAACTGTGCCCTTAGACAAGCTATCAGGAATTTTGGTGTGATGTTGCATCTATATTTTATAATGGTAGATAATGCAGCTGCGATGCTGTTACTGATATTCCCCAGCTGCAATGATATTGCCGAGACACCAAGGATCTATACTGTTACCATAGCCATACATCCTGTCTGATTGGTATTGCACATGTACAACTTTTAACAGCGAAAGGAAGGTTAAAAAATGGCTCAATTATTACCTACTATTAGCTATTATGTGTTTAATTCAGTAAAAGTAATGACTTTTTAAAAAAACATATTGTCCTTTGGATGCTAGTTAGCTTATTAGCTCATTCCTTACATTTAGCTTTATGTAGTTTTAGTGTCTTCTGGATGCAGTGTGATGAGGTTTTCGAATATATACCAAGCCAATATTGGCTAGTTGCATTTTAGAGTAAGCAAAGTCCGAACTCGTTTTTTTTTTTTTTATAGGCATCCTCGACTCAGAAAATCAGAATTGTCCAAACTGCAGATGTGGAAGACCTTGATCAGATGACCAATCAGAGTAGACAAAGCTGTTTTGGGAGTGGGGCTTAAAGAGGCAGGTCCTAAGACTGAAAGTTTCAGACAGAAGTTGAATACTGGTATATTAAGGCAGAGAGTATGAGGGAAATAAATATTTTGGAACATTAAACATGTTAAAAAAAAATACCCCCCAAAAAAGCAGAATTAGCATAAGATGAGGCTCTTAGGAAAAATCATACCAAACAACAACATTTTCAGGGGGGCAGAGGGCACTATGACAGAGCAGATGTCTCTGATTTATAATTTTTCTAAAAATCTCTCTATTTATGTGGATTCACCGACATTTGGTTTCCCCTCCCCTCTGGTGCCAGGCCCTCTCCCCAGCTTTGTTCGCAGGAGTGGGTGGTACAGAACCGGGCATTGAAATATTGCTCTTAACCCTGAAGGGGAGGCAGGCAGTTGGGGAGCCTGTAAGTGCTCGAGTGTGTTTTTTTATGGGAGGAGGTCTGTGCACTGTGTGTCATGCACACGGGGCGAGAGGCCTGGCATATGCTGCTGTTTTTATGGCACTACAGACTCACTCTGTGCTCCCCCACGGCATCTGTTTGGTTGGCGGTGTGTGTGCGCGGACGCGTGTGTGCGAGCATTATGAGGGGTGTGGGGTGGGGGGCGTTCCCCTTTGCCCTGCGCCTGGCTTTGTTTCGCCATTTCCAGCTTGAGGGGGTGGTATCCGTGGAAACGGATTTGAATTTCAAGCCAATTTAGGGCCGGAGAGAGTCTGAGGGGTGGGTGAGCGGGGTGGGAGCCAAAGGCGTTTCCAGGAATTACTCGAAGCACTGATGCTGCAGTCAGGGGGCTTAATGCTTGTACCTAATGTCCAAAACATTAAATATGATGTGAGAATTTATGAGAGCAGCTGGATTTCATATTCATAAACCTGCTCACAATTTAGGAATGATATCGTTATGTACTGGCTGGAAAAGTTTATGCTTGAACAATCTCAGTGATGAAAAATAAACACAAGACACATTTGATCATCATTTGTACTCAATTTCATTATTTAAAAACACCTCAAAAATAATTTCCTTTTCCATTTACTGACATGAAATTAAAAACAGTTTTCAAGGAAGTTTTATTCTTCAGAAGTTTGGTCCTTATAAATATGCATTATATACAAAATAATATTATAAAACATATAAAGAGCAGTGTGTCATATTTAAATTAAACTCTGGAAATAATCATTTTAAAAAATTACATTATTGGTTCTGTATTTTTGAAATTTATTATAGGCAGGCAGTGGTGTGACAGTCTTTTCTCCTTGTTAAGAGTCTCTGTTTTCCTCAGTCGGGTTGCATAAAAAGAGCACTTTTCTATGCAAACGTTTCCTTTCTCTTGGATCTTGCTGGCACAGCACTGACTATTGCGCTCCTGTGGTTTTCTCTTCAAATCCCTGTTGATTAAAACGTGTTTTCCCCGATTTTTTTGTAGTGCAAATGATCCAAGAACAGACAAGGGCACAAATTTAGTATTCAAACCCCCTCTTTTAAGGCTTCTAGTGAATTTGGGCTGCATACAATCTTCACCGTTGCGTGGAAAAAGTCCAACCAGTCATTTTCACGTGATTGACAGTTGAAGATTAGTTTCAGACATTCATAACTCTGTTTTTGAGGTTGGATTGTGTCAGTGGGTGAGTTCACTCGTCTCGACCCTGAGTCTTGCATAGCAGGCGAAGCTGGCAGGAGTGAGTGTGTGTGGGGGATTTGAAGGGGGTAAATTCTTAGGCACCTTTTTTACTGATTGGTTGGCTGTCAAAGTCTTCATGATTATCACACAAGGCCGGGTCAGATACGAGGGGCCATGATCTGCCTTCACCTCCTTCTACTGTCCAGGATGACCCAGATTATAAATTAATATTTCACCGATGCTGTCAGTCTTCACACCTTGTGTAGTCAGTCTTTTCGCCAGTCCTTTTAACCATTGTCACAACTGAGAGAGGTCCTTCACTGTACATGTTTTGCATACAAACACTCGGTCGACATAAAGTTTCTCAGTTCTGTTCTTGTTCTGTCTTTTGCGGAGCAGAGGTGTCTGCCCTCTCCAGTTCTCAAGTGTTTCAGAGCAGCAGTGGACATCTAAAACAATCTCCAGTCTCTTCTCAGCAATTGTAAACAATCCAGAATATTTCATTCTGCCTCGATTGTGTCTTTCTCCTTGTTCCCTCGCCTTCGGACCCCTCACAGTTTATACCTGTCAGAAGAAAAAGCAGAGAGTTGTTTTTAATTACAAATAATACAACATGGTTAAAAACAGCTGCTCCTTGAAAGGCCCCTTGACCCTCCTGTTAAAACACCCAACTTAAACATCCTTAACTATACAAAAATGGTTTTCATTTCTATATTCAATTTCCATATTAATGACAACTGTAGAAGGAGGACATTTTTTCATGCAACAAGCACAATTTAATTATATTATGGTCTTAAGTTGCTAAAAACTTCTTTGATTGGTAGGTGGGTGCCTATCATAGGCGGCATGTTTCAACAAAGACGCACCATTTGGCCTGTCAGTGTTCAATTCTTGTCTTTGCCCATTTTTTAAGTGTTTTTAACATATGGGTCTATGGGGACTAAGTCACTTTTGGAGCCAGCATCATATGGCCACTCAAGGAACTGCAGTTATAGGCACTTTGCTATAATGCTGTCCTGCAGTGCAACATGTGTTATCTTCTTTGACCATCTTAACTGTTAAAAATCGAATATATATATACATTTATAAATAAAACCCAATTTACAAAAACCCAACTTATTTAGAACTTGTGTGAAAACCACATGAAAAATGTATTATTGATATTTTATTAGTCTCCCCATGGTTCTTCAAAAAGACTACATCCATATATTATACATTCTATGAAAACAAAATAATAGACTATTAAGTGTTTTCACAGTGCTTGCTGAACTGTTTTAGGTCACATGCTCCTGTATCACCGTCATATTTTCCTTGGAAATCTTAAAAATTCCAGAAAATGCCACAGCGGTAAAACATAGCACCTTTGAGACCAAGCAGAGCCAAACATATGTGGGGAATCATTATAAGTTCAGATTCTAGGTCATCACATGGCCAAGATAAAGAATATCCAGAGAAATTAACTGAGAGCAATAAGGCAGCTGATTGGACTTTCCCTGTGCGCATGTCTGTTTGGACAAGAATACAGGTTTCTACTAACAGTAGTATCCCCCGGCTAAAATGTTTGTGAGGGATGGTGCACTGGGGAAGACATGATGCATTTCAAGTTGAGGATCTGAAATGCTGATGAAGATGTGATGTTTTTTCTTTTGGCTTACCTCAGTTGCAATGACGCACTCCCTCCTCTCCTCTGCTATAACAAATACCGACTGGTACATGGAGTCTCTTGAGGAACATATCGTTGATATCCTACACTCTGGCTTTTCCCTGCAAACACAAATCACAGTGTGTTAACACAAACTAGAAGCACATGGTCGAGCTATGCATTAGGCATGCACACATACAGCAGAAAGCTATTGTCAAATATAAATGAACTTTGTGTAAATGAAGAAAAATGTGTTTGAAGTTTGAAAATAACAACTGGGGCTCATTGTTTGGTTGGAACAAGTGTGGCAGTGAGTGAGTGAGTGAGTGAGTTGGTGCACATAACAGTTACTTCCACACACACTAAATATACCTATGGAATTGGCTTATGCTTTGTCAGCGTTATAGTATGGAAGAAGCAGTGTGTATTTGGTTTTTATATGGTTCTTCTTACCTGTACATTCTACTCAAGGGCATTTTGTCTTCTAAACATTTGTCATAAATAAGACTTTTATCCTCTTGTGACTTTTCATCCTTGAATTCCTTTGATTTTGAGTTGTAAGGGTCCAAGTGATAGTTTTTATGAATAAAGTTTGATTTCTCTGAATCACAGTCCACCTCCAGGCCCATTTTCTGGTTGGTGTTTTTCAGCTGGGACTCAGGGATCAGGTTGTCCTTCTGGACATTGGACAAGTTGTTCATAGTCTCTGTGTCCCCACTTTCTCTTTGGGCCTGCCTGTGGATGTGCCTCAAAGCCAAGCCCACCATACACAGCAGCACGAGCAGCGCCACCAGCCCCACAGCCAGAGAAACCGCCGCCCACTGGAAGCCGTCTTGAATCTCCCCGTTGGTCACTGGAGAGGTGACAGCGGCGAAGAACTCGCAGCGTGGCCCGGTGAAGCCTGATGGGCAGATGCAGGTTGCTGGAGGTTTGCCTGGCCCGCCACCGCCGGTGCAAAGACCCCCATTGAGGCAGGGGCGAAGGGAGCACTCATCCAGGATTCGGTCACAGTTGCGTCCCCCGTAGCCTGCAGGACAGGTGCAGGTGTAGTCGTTGATTCGGTCTTGGCAGGTGCCTCCGTTGAGGCAGGGGCTACCGGCGCACTCGTTGATGTTGATCTCGCAGCGTTGGCCAGTGAATCCCGCACGGCAGCTACACACGCGCATGCCACTGTGGATGAGACAAAGACCACCTGCGAGAGAACAGGAGAGGACAGTTAGACTGAAAATAAGCATCCAAAGAATTCTCAAAATGTGCATGACCTCCACATATTCTCCAATCAAGCCTCTTCAGTTCACACAACCTCAGCCTCATGTATTGTTCTCCTAACAGAGCAATCCCAGAGCCCTCCGTGTTTACAAGAAGACAGAAATCGAGCTACGCTGGACATTTGTCCCCCTTTCATCAACAACCGCAGCGAGCTGTAGCGACATTTACAAGCTGCTGCTCTGAGCTGCCGAGTGTTTATATGGAGGACAATAGACACCAAGTTCCCACCAATTCCTGTTGTTCCACACTGCTTCCAGTTGCAGGAATTTGAAGGGGGGGACGAGGGGAAGTTGAGAAAGAAGAGGGGGGGTGGAAAGGGGGAGGAAGGCTGTACCATTAGCGCAGGGAAGCGACGTGCACTTGTCCACTCTCTTCTCGCAGTTCAGTCCAGTGTAGCCGCGGGGACACTCGCACATGTAGCTGCGGCCATTGTCCTTCTCCCAGCATTTGCCACTGTGGAAACATGGGGAGTCTGCGCACGTCAGCAGGCTGTGCTCACAGTGGGAGCCCTCGAAACCTTGGAGGCATGTGCACATGTAGCCGCTCTCTAAATTCTGGGGGAATTGGTAAAAGAAAAGGAAAATTTAGGTGGACATTTAAAAACTGCATTAGGATGAAAAGATGCAATGATTTAAGTTTCCAACTGACCGTGCATAACCCTCCATTCCTGCAGGGGTTGCTGTCACACTCCTGCATCTCCAGCTCACAGTTGACCCCTGTGAAACCTGGCAGGCAAGTACAAGTATAGCTGCCCTGGCCTGTGTTCATGCAGGTGGCGCCATTCACACAGGGATGGTGATGGGTGCAGAAGTTCAGGTCTGGTGGAGAGAAGAGTGTTTGTTTACAGGAGGGAAAAAAGAAAAAAAAACTATCTATCCCGGATGTGTACACAGCTATGAATGGAACACTTCAGAGGAAACCTAATTTACTAATGCTTTCAAGTTAATTCTAATGAAAACAGTGTACATGTAACATGAGAAGATCTTCTAAAAGGAACAGCAGCAGTGGTCCAAGTTGTCTGGTGTACCTTGGTCACATAATAGGCCTCCCCAGCCCTCCTGACAGTTACACTGCCACGGCAGCTGGCAGGTGCCGTGCTTACAGGCCGGGTACTTCTTACACTCGTCACAGAACGTGCCTTGCCAGCCGTCTCGGCATCTGCAAAATGACAAATGACATTCTTTAATTAATCACTTATCCCTCATTTTATAGATCTGATCATTGCCATGAAAAACATATCTGAATCTGGCACTTAAGGCTGCCAAATTCTATTTAAACATGCAAAGCAGTCAGATGACTTTATAGCCCTGTCATGGATTAGCTGGCGATTACATTAAGCAATCAGTCATCAATCATGCAACCAGACATTAATAGCTGCACCACAGTTGGACACAGTCATTAAATGCTCATATAAATCCATCACAGAAACATTAAAAATGATATTTTTCTGAGGGCATATGTAAAATCATGCATCAGCATGGGTAATTATGTTCTCCACAACTTCATTACATCATTACACAGTTACTGAATACAAGCAACAATGTTTTTTGTATAACCATGGTGAATAAGTATATTAGCAACAAAGTGAAAGCAGAATCTATAGGCTAAACAACCATGAAGGTATGTGCTATGCATGAAGAAAAAGAACAGTATTTTATAAAAGCACAAAGATGAAATGTTGCCTTCAAGATTTATGGCAGCTAGCCAACAAAGTCTTTTTTTTTTATGTTTCCCATGAATATCTGTTTCTCAGCACTGCGCCAGCAACCTTGTCAAACCATGAGATTGTGGGGCTTAAGATGTACTTTTAAGGTTTTTCGCTGAGTGAGCAGAGGCAGGGGAGCGGCTTTACGGTGTTGGGTATCTAAGGGGTTTAACCTAAATTTGGGTCAGTTTTAGTGGTCGGAATGATGGATTTGTGTCTAAAAAGAGGGCAAAATAGGAATCAGGGGGAATTTCTCACAGCGAGCGGAGTGTGAGTGTGTGTGAATTATCCATGCTGGTGAGTGAGTGAGTGATACAGGGTAGTGACAAGAAAGGAACATGGGAAGCAGAGAAGTCAGGGAGTGACGCAGGAGAGAGGGAATATATTTTGTTGATTTAGTGAGCTTCAACCTCTCTTCATAAATGTGATGGATGCCCGAAAAGCCCATGTGAATCTACAAGGTTGTATATAAAACACAATTTGTAGTAGAGTTGCTGATATTATGGCAATGAAGTTGGCTTTTTAGGCAAACACAACCCAAAGTGCTCCATGTGGATGTAACTCACACTGTTCCCATATGTGTTCCTTCCTACACAACAGCCAACACCTATTTCAACACTTCATGATTATTAATACTTACACACACTCGCCAGGTTTGGAGCAGTTTCCAGTCCCTTCATTGCAGCCCTCCAGACAAATAGCTACAGCAAAGAGAAAAACACAAACATACAGTATTAGTCTACTGCTCTTTTTTCTTTTTTACTAATACTCCCACCTGTGCTTGCTGATACAATGTGTCAAATACTAATTTTCACAACTTTGAAACTGTTAAAAAAACAAAAAACATTCTTGGGAAGAATTACTCCTAAAATTAAATGTATAGGTACTAGCAGTACAAGCCTCTCACACTCCATAACAACCAAGGCTACAGGGCTTTCATTTTCTTGAAATAGCCAGCCCATGTTGAAGTACACAAGGCCTCAATCTGTCTCAACTTTCCTCAGAAGCCTTCAATTGATCTAAACCTGTCCGCCACACCCCCAGCTGCCAGCGGGAGGGGGTGGGGGGTGGGTTGAGGGTTTGTTTGTCCTGTTTTAAGTGTACCGGTCTTGCATGACACTGATTCGCAGGACAACATATCAGGCGACTGACGGTAAGCGGCCGGTTTAGTCCAGAACAGATGCTCGCTCTCAATAGCAGACAGCTGTCACTATTGTTGTTTGTGGTCCGCCAGAACCATATTTGCAGCTGCTACTACCGCGCGCCCAACAATGGAAGGGACTAAACATTGATGGCGCGTGGCGGATAATAATGCCGCGATTAACCTTGGCGCGTGCAGTCGCCCGAGCTCCTCCTATCAATGCTCGGTCACCCCCCTGGCTGCGGATTAAGTTACCGGGCACGCGCGATAAGATAAGGTACAGTACTTCACCGAAGATAAAAAAAAAAAAAAAAAAAAGTATATATATATATTTTCCGATGAACACAAACTCAGAATTTTCGCGTGGATGTGGCTTTATTTACACACCAATTGTGACCAGGTAATGCGCACCTGTATATGCTAATTTGAATAATGACATGCTAAGGAAGTAGCTCAACCAGGATATGACCCATTAACCTTTACAGCTGTGCTCATTAACCTTTGCGTTTCCGGTTTAGTTCGGTTGATTTTGAGCATGACTGCTTGCCTGTAGGTATCAAACATATACAATATGTGCTGTATTGTGCCTAAAATAGTTTATTCAACCTTTTTAATAGAGTTGCAACAATATATTTGTATTTCTACCGATACCATGGTAAGAAAATTGACCTGCATATGTGTACATTTGTGTGCATATGTTTAGCTACATTTGCTTATCTTCAGCATTGAAATATATGTGTATATACATATTTTAAACATTTTTTGATAGTAATATTTCATTTAACTTCAAAATTATACATGTGTATTTAAATAATTTGAAGATTAAATTATAGTAGCAGTTTGTTTAACCAATATCCCTCCTCTCTTCCTTTAAAGGTATTTGTAACTGATAATGACATGATTGTGCTGTATACCACCATATATGATGATACCCTGATATTTTCTGAGACGCTGTTAAAATATCACACCGTTCAACCATACTCGTCACATGTTTAGGCCCAAATGTCCAGGCTTGTTTAAATTGATGTATGGGTGTGTGAGAGAAAGGGGAAATTACAGTGTCTGAAAGATGCCTTATCTATCTTTCTCATGTATATTTTCTGTAGTCACTGACGATTGATGTGTCTGTAATTGCAACACGTGAGCCCATCTGGTTAGAATTTGGCGCCACAGTCAAAATAGCACATGCCAATTTCTCTTTCACCACCGACTGACATAGATGACAGATCCGCTGTCACCCGTGAGGCCACATATCCAGCACATGGTAACTATTACTCTCACGGATGGTGCCTCCTTCCAATCTACTCTTTGATTAATTTGTTTTGGTGAAAAGGGCCCTTGGTATTGTGGAGCCAAATGGCATTGGGCCTCCTCATAGTCTCATTCAGAGCTGTCCAAAACATGGGAGTGTTGCTCTATGATTTAGCCAAGTGGGTTAGCACAAGTATAATGCGCCTGTTGTCATGCTAAAGCTGTCTGCCCCAATGAGTGTTCACAAAGCCCACATCCAATTACACATCAGAATTATATGATTACTAATTATGCAAGCCTGAAAAATGCATCCTTCACCAAAATTGCCTGTCACACTTGCCAGATAGCATTACGACATGTCTTGATATAGCGCTCAGGATCCTGTGGTCTTAAAAATGGGGACCTTTAGTTTATCTTACAGCTTAAGAACGACTGATATCTTCAACTTGTGGATGCTCACAGTGTATTCCCCCTTCAGGACCTGAGCCATGATTACAGAGGTCAAAGGTCATTCATCAAGCTGTGAAGTCCTTGCAGAAGTAGCGACTCTTTTAAGGTAAGAGACAGTTCACATTGTATCAGGCTCCCTAACAGTTCCCACCGTCAATGAGTCGTTTGCAAACATCTGGATGACCCTCTCAGGCTGAAAAAACACCAACACTGAACAAACTCTAGTGTCAATTGGCATAAAAGACAGCAAGACCAGGCTGCTGATAGATGGAAACAGAAGATATTTTGTTAATTGCTTACGTTCTTCGCAGTATTTCCCCTTCCATCCAGGCAGACAGGATAACTGCCCATTAGGGGTGCAGGTGTAGTGGCCAAATCGATCGTCCCTGGGTGCACATTTTTTGGAACAACTTTCTCCGTAGTAACTTTCGTTGCAGATGAACCGGTAGGAGTATCTCAGCTCTGTCTGTTTTACAGTCTGCGTATCTTGAGACCAGTCAGTTCCTACACCCAGCTGTCTTTGGATGGCCATAAAGCTAATCAGAAAGTCTGGGTTGTTGGTATCTGAAAGATGAAAAAAGAAAAGGAAGAGGAAGTTAGAATTAATAAAGGATATTAAAGTGTGCAACCTGTTAATGACCTGGGAGGATGGTGGTTTTATGTCAAGAAATGCATCATAAATAACCTGTGGGTTCAAAACGCATCCACTTTCGCTTTAATAATCTGCCTAGTAGCAAGCTGTATCCCTTATCAAATCCCATACAGCTTAGATGAAAGATAAACTCAGGTTGAAATTTCCTCTTTCTTTCCGTCAGCAAAAACATTCCCAGGCCCAGTCCCCTCTTCCAAAGGGCGGAACAGAGTAAGGTGTAAAATACAGGAAGATGTAGTCAGGGGTTTTTGGCAGGCGCTGCGTATTCTCACCAAAGCCCACAGCTCTTTCCCACGACCAAAATAAACCAGAGGAAGTTCAATTGTATTGGGTATAAGAATGAAAAAGGTGTTCTGAAGTTCATAACAAAGGAGTGAATAGGCGTGAAAATGTGTGAAATTATGAACAATTAACGGGAGATGGTGAGGGAAATGTTGAGCTGTGTTTGATGGCCTGCATACATTTTGCTTTTTTTGTGCATGAATTTGTGCAAAAAATGATAAACTAGTTGGAAAGCCTTGTGTTAAAAGTACTGACAGAGCTCCCTCCTGTGGTAAAAAGATGCTGCACTTACCTACAGGTACATTTCCATAAGGTGAATGCCAGGCTTCAATTATTAATGAAAATGACCCCTAAGGAGAAAACACATGCAGTTATTTAATATCCATGGTACTTTTTCATTTCAAATAAAACCTCATAATTAAGGAAAGCAAGCTTTTCTTTTTTCGCCTCTTTTCTATAGACTGATGGTTGTTTCTACAGCATTACACTTAAGAAATATGTTCTACAGAATTTATTACATTCACTTCTTTTTTTCTTTTCTTTTTTTTTTTTTTTTTTTTAAATGAACGACGTGGTAGCAGTCCAATCTGTTTGTCCACAGAGTATTACCTAATGATATGGATTAGATGAGCTGACCAATAACCGGTGCGCTCCCAAAATGCAAAGCAGCTCCCATGAAACAACATAATAGCCCTGTGCTGTGATGAAAACAAAAATAAAAGTGGATGTTCTGCTCCACGCTCTTACCGGCCATCCGAAGCTGAACGGTATCTGAATCGGTCTAAGTAAAGTGCCACTGTCCTTGGCGCTGAAAGAGTTTGTCCCCAGCACTGCTGTCATTGTACTTCCAAAGATGCAGTCACCTGGCGACACCACAGCCTGATAGTTCTTCAAGCAAATTCTGAAATAAGTCCTGCAGTTGGGTTTGCATGCGTTTCCGTTGGCCAGCAAACCTTTGTGGTTTTTAAATTCGTGGAGATCAAGCTCAAAAACACCGGACCCAAATACCTAAAAGAGAAGGCAAAATTATTTAGGAGAACGTCGATATGTAAGCTACATACTATCGTTTTTTTTTTTTTTTTAAGTGGCTCTTCATGTGTTTACACCACAGATATGTACCTGTGTTATCAACGTGGTGCTGAATGCGATGGTAAAGGTGAACCAGGCTGCCATCCTTCTCGCTTCTCCAGGGCAGCCGCGTCACCAGCCAATAAAGCAGCAAAACCTTCCTATTCCAAAGTATTTACACCAAAGGTAAATGAACAAAAAAAAAAAGAGAGAAAAATATCTCGCATAAATCCTTCTTCACTCCCAGGGAGTTCTCCCGTAGCTCCTTGTTGATATGCGTCAAAAGCGTCCACAGAAAGCGTTTCCAAGTTATCCAAAGGTGAGGCAAGACCTATATCCACAGCTTGTCTCTCAGTCAGCAGGCGTCCCCTCCTCGCGTGGTACTGTACTCCACAATGGTCACTCCGCTGTGCGCGCGCGGCTCAGAGCTTGTTTTGGTGCTCAACTTGGTGCGTCAGTGCGCCACGGATGTTCATCACTCGTCTTATTACTCGTGAATGAACCGTAGTGTGTCTCCTCCCAGATATATAGACTTGCAACTGCGCTGCTCATTACATAAACTGTCAATCACTCCGCTGACACCGCCCACTCTACATATTCAACCCCCTTCCCTTCCAACCCAACAACAATTATCCAGATTTAATACCCACTGGCACCGTGCTGCTGACTGACCACCATGGATACTGGGCGATTATTAACAAGCCCTAACATCTGTTGACTTATTTTTAGCGCACAATGCTGCCCGGACGCACATTTTACACATTATGGACAGTGAGTGGGGGACAATGAAGGAGAAGCCCCGAAACTTCGAGTAGAATGGAAAGCAGGAATTCAATTACTGTCTTTTTACTCCATGCACCCTTTTGCCCCTGGTTCCACTCAATTGCACGCCTAATAAGCCCATCGGAGCCGTTGTGCGCACGATTTCCTTTCAGAGCCTCCACTCTATGTGGGGTCATACGTGACTCTCCCTCGGGCTGTATCACAAACAATGAAACTAGAATGCGATTAAAAGATAAAAATTTGTTGTAATTGCTGTTGACGTTAATTTTCACTTTTTTTTTCACCCTTTATGCATTTAGGAGGAAAACAGACCCATAGCTTCTCCTAGATACACTGTGCAGAGCAAATATTCAAATATACCTTTAATAGGGTAGAAATTCTATATTTTGTTCACCCTAATATCGAATTAACCTTAATAACAATACCAACACATATAAATCCTTTTGGATCATGGCCACACAGGCCGTTATTGTGTCCATACGGGGCATTATTGTATGACATGTTATGTTGGGTGTGTTTCATCTTGTTGGTGGCGTGTGCCCCTTTATGCCCACCCATGCGTTTTACGGTTTAGAAGCAGCGTGCCTCCTATTGTTGCGGCGCGTGTCCCTCTCTCGCCCTCATGCGGGTTTTATGTGCGGGACGTGAGACATAAACTATTCAGCTGTATTCAATTGATCTCTCTCTCTCTCTCTCTCTCTCTCTCTCTCTCTCTCTCTCTCTCTCTCTCTAATGCGCACACACAATCACCTGGATCCGTAAAATTGGTTTATTCTTCCCCGCGTGGCCTTTAACAGTTAATGGGAATGACACGGGGCCCGCGCGCAGCGAGGTTCCCAGAATTGAGATAAAGATTTAATTTGATGGCCTGGAAGTGACAGTGTTGATCTGAAAAATAACTTTGCACCATTAAAATATTGAAGGATGCTATGTAGGTAACGATGACACTCAAATTATTAATTAGAGTCCCTCTGTATGCCCTCTTAATTAGTTTTCAATATCAGTCAGAATTGCGCAAAATAAAATGTTCCCTAAAGAATAAGTATAAAGTCCGTGTAAAATAAAATGCATGCGCTTAATGGCTTGAATTGTATGAATATTTAATCACTTTCCTCAGTGTTTCTCCTTTTATACATGGCTTGTTTTTGATAGTCTGATTGGTTGTATTTGTTATTCGATCGCCCGTGTCTCTCTCATTTACCATCTGGTGGGAGACTGGCAGCCCCGGCGCACCGTTTTTCTATCGTCTGTTCACGGAGGGGACAAGCCAATTTCCTCCAACCTGTTCATCTAAATTCTGTTTGGCATCAGTTGTGCTGTTTGTAGGGAAAAAAAGAACTACAGTAATCCCATAATAACAAGCAGAATTATGTGTTATTTCCTATGTCGTAAAAACTGGAAATATCATGCAGCAACACGATTTTTGCCACATGAAGATGATACAGTAGGGTACTGTGAAATATGATAATAAGGTCACTGGAGACATTATCAAGTACCAAAACATGGAATATTACAGGGCTTTTTATTAGTGTTATAAATCCCTGATGTACCTTTTCATTTTGATAATAAAAAAAAAAGATATTCACACCTATTATTTCCATATTTTAACTCCTATTATAGCATTAAGTAAATGATGGTTTGGTTTTTGATAACTTTACAAATAAATAAATAAATATTTGTAAAAGTCTTAACAAACATGTAAACTTCTAATTTCCTAGAATGAACGGCTGATAAAATTATTTTAAACTAAATGTAAAAATGATGAAAAATAGTTATCCTGTCCTGCTTTTTTGAGTTGGTGGCTTTTCCTCGAACTCCACATGATCCCTGAATGTTTGCATTTCATCTGTTGTTTCTGGTAGCTGTGGACTGCTGAGAGTGAAAATGGAAAGCATCTATATTTATTCAGTGTTTATACGAGGCAGACATAGTGGATTGGTTGAATGCTTGTCGTATTGACACACCTGTTGTGTCTCCAATGGGTCCACAGAGACACAATGGCATTGCATGGCTGTTTGCCATGCAGCTCCTCTCTGTGTCTATATGCCCGTGGCTGCTAATTCTGTTACTTGTTGACTTTACAATGTTGGTGATTCTTTGTGATTTGATGAAATGAAAACAGAATTGTTGGGTGTCAGTAAAGTGCTTTGAATTACTGAACTCATTGGCACAGTGTGCTAAACAGTAACATCCTCATCTGCGCTAAACCTCTTTGTTTTTTTTTCTCCTGGATGGCTGAATTGAGTCATGATTGCCCTCATTATTGCATCGCCTGTCCTGCCAATAATGTTTTCTAATGGTGAATATTACCTAGCTTATCTCCTTTTATAGCCATATATCTCCAAGCCAGCTACCCACTAAAATGCCATAAAAAAGGTGCCGATTTCAGTTTATAGTAGGTTTAACAGGTGAGCACAGCTGATAACACAACACTCTCCCCACGCTGAAAAAAACTGAATGATATGTGAGCCGTATGTTCTTTTCCACACCACTTAAGCAAACCATACACACCGGCTGTATAAATCATAATGCTGTCAATGTCAGATGGTCTCTGCTTGCACTAGACACACATCTCACATATTAATTTACCATAATGGCCATTTTGTTCTGAGAGAATATGTGTTTAGCCAAAAATAAATGGTGTAAGGGCTTAGGGCGAAGTGGCCCTTTAAAGGGTACACATTTTGATCATTTACTTCAATTGGTTTACATGCTTTTATGTACAAATCATACTTTTCTCTATAGTGTCAGTATGTAACTCGTCCTGGAAAATATGTACTGTTACATGCAGTATGCATACAGTTAGGACAAACTATCAAAATGTGATGCCGCTGACTTATATACACATATGTTGTGCAGATGATTGTGGGTCAGAATAGACAGAAAGGAGCTGGCCTGCAAACTGTAGTCAGGAAGTCCTGGGTCACTATGTGTTGGGACATACTTTATCTTTTCTTGCATACTCAGTAGTCTAGTAGAAAGGGTATTGCATGAATAGCATTATGTATCTGAAGTTGATCATGTTAAAATCAAAACCTTACTACTTACTTGTTCTTCATGTATGGACACATTTGGCCTTGAAGAGTCACCTGCTAACAAGCTGACTTGCAGTTCACACTGCGCTCACTGCATTGGCAACTTCAGATTACTTTCCCAGACCACTAAACCATAGATGTCACTTCTAAGCTAACAATTGGTCACAAATTGGTTTCCCATATTTATCCTGATTTAAGACAAAAGTTTGATATCTTTTTAGGGACAATCTGTTTATTATCCCAATCCATTTTTGGCATGATAAAGACTGAAACTCTATTTTCTCTGGAGGTCTCCAGACCTGCTGTTTTCAAATCCTTCCTGTTTTTGAGTATTCTGATGATTTGACATTATTTATGAAACACCAATACATAGAAATCCCATGCTATACAACATGGGAGCTTTAATGGAACAAATGTGTGGACAATTAAAAAGCAAGAAAATGTTAAAGGGCATTTATGAAGTTTAAACACATGTCGTGTGATGTCCACAGTCCGAGCTACAGGGAGAGCTTAGCTGCTGTCAACAAATGCTTTCTGTGGTTTTATTTATAACATGCCTCGCTGAAAAAGCATTGTATTATTACACGCTTATGCAATGCCAGGCAGCAACTGGAGCCTGCAACAAACCAACTGCTCTCATACCGAGGCTATTTGGACTCATTCACTAAACCACAAGCGGGGACCTTGCATATATTAAGATGTCGCATCAAAGCTCTTTGCTTTCCAGCAACACAGCAGGGTGCCACTGACCAGACTTTACTCAAGTCTTCTTCCAAAAGCTTTGATGTTTGCATGTGTGTGTACAAGCTTGTGTGTGGGTGTCATGGAAGCATCTCATCTCATGTCTCCCCTGCTTCCCATCTCCTCACAGTTAGAGAGAAACCAGTGGGTTTGCAGGTTTACTTCAGATTGTTCCATCTGCTTGACGGATGCCTTTTGGATTGTTTGGGGATTTAAGGAGAGAAAGCCGCAGTTCCTGTTCTCACCATTCTGGCCAGTTCTCATGTATAAACCGTGATCTTTTGACAAGGAAGTGTAAACAGGTTGATTGGTCAGAGAGCGGACACGAGAATATCTATTGTTGTCGATGGAATGTGGAGAATGCTGTTTGATAAAATATGAAGCAAGAATGCCGCCATGACGTCAGCCTCATGTTTTGTCACATGATTTTATGAACAGGAGTGACAGCCACTGTATGTAATGCAACTTGTAACGAGTCATATTAACTTTAAGCTCCATATGATGACATATAATGGGGTTGAAGAGGCAGGTTGTGAGTTTAGAAGTCACTGCTATCTTAGGGAGAATATCATAATTTGTGAGAAAGGGGACTCCTTTCCACTCAAATGTGATACACCAGGGCCTGTAAAGATGATTTAATCTTGTGGAAAACAATAAAAAAATTTCTAGGCCAAGTTAAATTGGAAGTCTGATATGCAATATACTGCATTATATCATGCTGTAATGACTGAGATCAAAAATGGGAGATTCAGTGGGTTTTAATGGGCAATTCCTATCGTTATGGATATACACAGCCAAAATCATCCAAAGTTAAAAAGCCAAAAAATATCTCAAAGGGTTCATGACCTTCCCAGTTTGGGGCTTTTAGGCTGCAGGCTAGAAGAATAGGAATGCCATCAGATAACACATGGATTCGTGTAAAGCTTTGAGAGTCTTTACATGTCTCAACGGCAGACATGACCTGGACACATGTTATGGAAAGTAACAGAAGCACAGCAGGTGAAATAGATTTAGACTTCATGCCATGGGAATATGACAGCAGACTGAGCCGTTCTATATGCCGCATATCTGTGTCGCTCATATTTATCTGATCTTGTTAAGCTGTCTGATAGGCCACCTGTTAAATTGATCAGGAGGCCCCGGGCATATTTGCCCTCTATAATACAGCTTATGTTTGAAGTCCAGCTGGGCTTTATCGTAAAAGTATTATAAAACTTGATTTAAGTGAAGGGAGGGCAATATGTTGTAGCAGATTGACAGTGACGTTGGCTGCAAGGCCAGAGGAGGGTAGATTTATGACCTGCTCCTCAGAGGCACAGGTTCATGTTCCCGGCTGTACGTTTGTCCCTCTGAGCCACACCTGAAAGAGCTCCCTTAAAGGAGTCACTGGTGACCTACATAAAAGAAAGACGGGGGAAAAAAATCAGCCATCAGATTGGTCTCTCTCTGGAGTTCTCATTTGCTGCAGTTGCAGGTGAAGGAAGTGACCCGCAGAGGTCAAGTAGTTAAGATTTGTTGGTTTCTTTGATGAGTTGAATATTGTAAAGCGTTCTAAAACCTGAAGCACTTCATGTGGAGTTTGATGATGGTGTCTAATAAAAATATGTTTCTAGTTTCTATTTTTTGGACCCCTGACAGTTGATTTAAAGTGACTGATATAGCTGTAGATATCTCCACAGTCATTATTATTATGCTATACAAAAGTGAGTATGACCTGACACATGAAGACAAAGACAAATCTCAAGTTCATACTGACATGTTGGCTTCACTGGAGCGAAATGCCCCTTAAATCTCATCTGTCTGCCTTGATTATGTTGTCCCCCATGCTCTGTTTTGGAACTTTCTTTTCCTTTCTCTGACTTTTTTGGTGTTTACTACAAACAGCAGTGCACCAGCACTGACCTGGCCTTTTGACGAGTACACAGGCAACATGAACCAACAGGGTTGTTTAGCCGTGCTACGTGAACTGCAGGAATGATCTGGAGGTGGGGGCTGAGGTCATCTTGAACAGGTTAACATTGGGTGCACTTGGTTTTTAAGGTTTAATAGGCAAATATATGCAATATATGCAAAGTTTCACTTTCTTTGACCTTCTGTACTCAATTAATTTATTTCCTTTATCAACCAAGTTGCTTCTTTTTACTTTTTCGAGGTCCCAAATGTGTTTAAAAGTTGTGTCTGAGTAATCAAGGAATGGTGTCTGGATGTCTGCCTCTGCAGCGCTGCCTGAAAATGGATGAAAAGTATGCAAAATTACAAGATCATGGTGCTAAGTTGTAAAAAGTCTGAATTCATGCTTTGTCAGGTCTGTCTGCAAGACCTCTTTAAAATGCTTATTTTGTGAAAGGAGTCTGCAGGAGGAAAGCATCATGTATTTGCTTAAGATGATAAATAGGTGTCATCTCTCTGGCCAGGTGCAAATTTTGTAGTTTTTTACATATTCTGACATACCAAATATGTTCTTTTTTAAAAATGTGTTGGATCATTAGTTGCCTGGCTAAACATAATGTAGTGTATTTAAGTGTCACTGAACAGAAGAGGAAGAAGTCAGTCAGCCCACTTATTTACCTTCTTACTTACTTAACTTGTTGAAATGCTTCAAATCGACTCCATTCACAAAAATAAAAGGCTTCTCTCACCATTGGTTAAATTGGACTAAGAGCATTTTGGAAAACCCCTTTAAATTGGATGCAGCATGTCTGTAAGTTAATAAAATTTAGGCAGGATCATATATGGGACCCAGGTGGAAATGATTCAGAAGTCAGACACACATGCTGTGATTACTGACATGATCTCAGAGTATATAGATTGTATAAATTTACTGCTTTCAGCACACTTCAACTCTTGTAGCCATGGAAACACAGGCTGTATAGGCTAAATATAGTGACAGCAGCTCCTGAAGTTGATAAAAGCATTGAATATCATTCACCAGGAACACAGAAGCTTCATTATTCATTCAGATAAGAGGAAGGACTCACACCACTCGCTGATAATTGATGATGAGGATGAATTTATGAACATGAAGTTCAGGATCAACACCATGCATTAGATAGGAATCCTGCTGTAAAATTATTAATTTATCATGAACTTAATAGGATTTAAACTTAAAGCATTTAATAGGCCTAGTGGATGAAAAATAGCACACTTAATACCAAACTCAACTCGTCATTGTGTATTTTATATAAAAAAAGCAATAATTCAGCAGTTTTATGATTTTTGTCGAAGATTGTTCATGGTTATTCTTAAAGCTTATAAAGTACTGCAGGAGTTTACATATCAGTTTAATAGGAAATAAAACCACCCTTAAGATGAGCAGTGGGTAAGAGATTCCACTCCACAAATCCCACCTCAAGCATAGACGTCCCAGCGGATTGGTGCCACAAATGCGTGTTTGGGAGTGAGAGTGAAGTGGGTGTACACAGTCTCTCCAAAGCCTTAACCACAATGAGATTAGTGTCAGTCGGCAGCATTAATCCCAATAGTCTCCCAGCAGCAGCACCAAGCTGGCCCACCGTTAGCCGAGGAAAACACCACGGGGAGACTGAAGGGAGTGGGCTGGAGCGACTTAACCAAATAATGGATTAAACAGATACAGCGAGAGGAGGAGACATCTTTTAGCATACTGCAAAACAAACGTTGATTTTGGTGATACAATAGTGTCAGATGGGACTGGCTGAAGTGTCATGTAGGAAGGGTTGGTTAAATTAGGCCCATTTTGTGAGGGTGTGACCTAAAAATAAGCTTGACAATCACATTCAGACAAATACTCCCCGAATATCCAGAAATGGTAGTTTATAGATTTGTGATCCATGGTCTGTTGGTGTTTCGTTTTATTTATAAATCCTGACTTTATAGATCCTGCATATAGACAGATTCACTGACGGTGAAAATAATTGTGAGTTACAGCCCAAGTGGCATCTATTTAGCCTTTTGTGTGTCTTGAATATGAATATAAAGGCATTATAAGCAAGATTGTCCAAAAAAAGCTTTGTGTACCTTCAAACAGCAGAAATCCCTCTTAGTCATCTCTTACGACCCAGTGTCTGTATATGCAAAGATGCTGTTTTTGCTGTGCCCATGACATTTCTGGATGTCATCCTGTAGCACCCACTACAAAAATGGCTGAAACAGCCTCACAAATATACCTAGATGAAATATGAAGTTCCAAAAGTGAGAGTAAAGTTTTAAGTAAAAGTAAAAGTAAAGTTTTTTATTCATCAGGCCATCAGGACTCTCAACTCCCTTCCTGTTCTGCCACTCCTCCATCCTTCTGCACCCTGCACACATGCCCCCCCCCCCAGGACTTTGAACTGACTCTTTTGATGTTTTTATAGGAGTTGTTTATATAATTTATACTTTATTTTTATCTTGCACTACGGGTCTGAGAGAACAGAAATTTCAATACTACGTATGTCCTGTACATACGTTGCTATTGACAATAAAGAGACTTTGACTTTGTAAAGATTGAATCAGATGATTTGTCTTCACTTTAGCTGAGCTTGGGGTAGGGGCCAATTCAAAATGTGTTTACAAACAGCATGCGGCAAATCCTGCAGAGCATGCCTTTAACATGTTAACATGAGTTTTCTGAAGAAGACTGATATTTGGTTTAGAGCTCAGAAAAGCCAGTTCATATTTGTGGATAGCTTATGTTATGATTGTTGGATCACTGTATGGTGGAAAGTGTTTGAAGTCTTAGCCAGTGTTGGTGACCCACACATTAGAAACGCACCTATGTGTTTTTTCAGAGATTAAACCCGCTCTGCCTTTCTGGCAAAGCATAACTCCTCTAGCTCTCTCTGCTGCAAAAACTAGACTCTACCCAATGATTCCCCACCAGAGACATCCCCCGGCTCCTGTCCCCTCCCTTCCCCTCCGACGTTGGTACGATCCAAAGGCCCGGCGGTTTGTTTGCTTGGGAAAGGAGAATATCCTCTGAGGTCAAGTCAAACAGGATGTGCTAGAGTGTGGTCCTTCTCTCCTATTGGCTCTTTGTAATAACTCTCTCAGTGGGGCTAACACACACATACACACAAACATGTCTAACCGTGTGCACGTGTGTATGTGTCTGAATCTGAAATACCATACCTAACAACCACAAACTTAGTTTAGTGAAAAGCCTATCTGACAAGCTATCCAGTTGTATTTACCTTAAAAGAGGAGTTTGTGATTAAAGCAGCATGCTTCGAGCAGGCTTGTTTGAATAAGACGTTGCGTTGGGAAAATGTCAAACACTAAAACTAATAAACAGAAACTGCTGCAGATGAAGACACTTAGTGGGACAGCACAATCAGAAGAATTGCTGCATCAGCAACCGGGCCTGGCTTACTTTCCAGAAACTTTTTTTTTTTTAGTTCATCATCAATCCTGGAGATGTTTATCACTCCAGTGTATCCAAGCAAACATGAGATTTTGTTATTTTATAAACCGTCCCCTGAACTGTCATTTCAAACACCCAGAAATTCTTTCGCCCACTTCATGCTGTGTGCAAGCAAATTACAATTGCTGTTTATTTTTCGGCAACAGCGGGGTCTGGTGTTTGTGAGACAACTGCTGCATCTGCATCAGTGTACATTTAGTGAGGGGCAACACTGCACTTGGATTCAGTAAAAATGTGACCAATAAATACCACCACTAAAGTTCTCCAGATGATGGCTTACAATTATTTTTTGTAATACAAGATTTCTGCAATTTTATGTTTTTTTATTTATGCAAATGGGGCATGATGTTGTGCAAAGATTTTGTAAACTTAGGAGGAATCTGCAGATGCAAATAGACAGATTGGATGCTGTCTTTCCACTAGTCTGAAGGAAGACATTTCATGGAAAAAAAATAGCGCAATATTTCAAAATGACCAGTGCATAAAATGCCTTCATGCCAGACCACACAAAAAATGTTTTTGTCATACTAACAGCAAAGGTGCTGTTATATCCTTCGGGAATGGAATGATGAAATGCATTACTCATCCATAATTCTGAATGCAAACCATGTTGTGTGAGTCATGTTGACTTGTAAAAATGCAAAACAAAACATCTCGCCTCAGGCCTTATTGTGAAATTCTCTAGTGTATTATCTCCTTGAGAGGTTTTATCATATTCGTTCAGCAGTCGCATAAACAAGAAAGTGTACAAATGTGAGAACAAACTCAGGGAGGCCAACCTTGACTCCTTATATCAAGCTGATGTCATGTTGTGTTTACATGCACACAGAAAGACTTGGGCAGAGTTGTTTATGGACGTGAACACGCATCTGACACATCTCCTTTATACATCTCCCTGTGTTTTCATCGTTGAAACAGACCTACTGTGGGACATGGAAACCAGTAATAAATAAAACAATGTGTGCATGTCTTCATCTATTTTTTCTAAGGACAAAGACTAATCACGGGTTGTATGAGGTATTTATCCATAGTCAGTCTATTAACAACACATTCAAGAAATCTAACATACCCTTTAAAACACCAAAGTCACAAAATAACACATACTAACTAACCATTCAAGGCAGTAGTAGGACAGTGTTTTTTACTGGACCTTTAAGGTTTCTGAAAGTCTGGTGGACTTTGCGTGATTTGGGGGTGAAGTTGCAACAGTGTTGCATTTTCACTGATTTAGATTGCTTCCACTTTCTTTTATCAAGTGCACCAATCATTGTGAACAAATGCATCTATTGTTGTAGACTCTGATGTATTGTTGATGGAGTTGTTTCAATTAGCCTCCATACTGTTGCTCAGTAACTTTGTATTGCTTCAAATTTCAACAAGGCCCTTCAAGCGAGCTACTACCTTACCTAGTGTTGATTTAGTTTGGTTGTTTAGTCCGCACCAACAAAAAACAAATGAACCAAATGCACCAAAGTCAGTTTCAAGCCTACCAAACAGCTCAGGCTGAAGGTCCCCATAAAGGCCTTAAGAATCAACACCAGGGATGGTAGGCACAGGCTTGAAATATGTCTCCTTGACATACATGGTCTAATGTAAAGGCACTTTACAAAATATGGTCAGATGCTCACAGAACACAGTTGCTTGTGGCTGCACTCAGAAACAACAAAGTCTTCAGAATATTTTGCAACAGAATGGTGGCTAATGGATTCAATCACACAGCAGTTCAACATCTCAGAAAAGAAAAAAGAACTCTGCCAACATTATATTGGAGAAACTTGCTTGAAAAAGTTGCAGATCTTACCCTCACATTTTCTGTCCAATAGATGAAGGGCAGCTTCAACAGCATGACATTTGTTTAGAATGCCTGGTGTGCTTGATAAAGCACAGTGTGAAAGCAACCCAATCCAAATGACAAAACTGAGCAATGTTAAACTTGAATCCACCAGACTTTGAATGTTAAAGCTGTTTAAGTCATCAGTCTGGATCTGAAGATATCAGAGAAGTGAGTACATTATTAGTGGAAGAGGCTTCTGCAGATAATTCAGCTACTGCTAAAATCCTCTCGATCAATGTACTGGGAGAAACTGACTAAACTGAATGTTTAAATTGTGGTTGATGTTATTAAAGTTGGATTTTTTTATGCTGCCTAAAATACTTTTTGTTGCTGTCCCTGTCCACAGCAATGCATTGCTTGAGCCGGTCCTTCTGCCTGCTTCTTCAAACTGGGGGTTAGCTGTCCGCCATATACTGTAAGTACTACATGCAGGCCGACTGCAAAATATCCTGACTGTCTCTTTAGGTGCAAATGGTTAAAAGGTGCCCATGTGTACACATTTCTGTCGAAACAGTAGTGTTATCTACCCGGTGCTTGTCAGTGCGACAGTCAGCCTGGAGCCTTAGAGAAGACGGTGCCTGAAGGCAAAATAGTGGTCACATGATGCCTCCGAGTGATTGGTCTCAAGGATATGACACGTGGGAAAAAGACCAGATACAAGTTAACATAGATCTGATCATACAAGAGAGAAAGCATGGGTAAAATAATTCCATAATGGAAAAAATAGACATGCCAGTGGCATGTCTATTTTTTTTTTAAAACTTCCTAGTTAACTTATTGAAGCTTGAAATAGGTACTTAACTGTTACATGATTTAAATAATATTGTATAGAAAGTGCATGCTGATCATGAAACAACTCACATTACAGGCTATAAAATGTAATCAGTTGCCTTCCTAATTTACTTTTATGAAACTGTTTTTGAGCAGTAAAAATGAAATGCCAGATATGATTCTCAGGTGTAACCACAAAGCTCTTGGATCTCATTCAAGACAGTTTTGAGGGATCCTGGTTCTAATTGGCTGCAGGCAGTTTTCCTACATATTGTCATGTAGCTCTTTTTCATTTTGACTTCCCATATCTACAGCAATCCGCTTGTGTTCAACTCATGACATCACTGTGCGACTGAAAGGTTAATTTTGTCATTTAAAGGTTATTGGCATATTTAGCGTCAGGGACAATTGTATGTGGATGGAATTGTGCATTTAACTGACATCACATGTGGATAGGATGACATAGTTAAGTCCTTTTTTGGAGACAAAGGAAGGGGATATTAAAGAGGTGGTATAGGTCTATTAGAACATCCTAATGGGAGGCCATTGGCTTGGAAATTGAATCAATTAGGAAGAAGAGGTCAGAGGAAATGACCTCAGGGTCAGTGAACTCCACCTCTGCATCACAGGAAGGGCTCCGTCATGGTGCTGTCCACTGGATCTGACAACATGGTTAACCTCTATCTGGTGGAAAGGAGCAGATCTTCTTGAAAACCTTTCATTAACTTCATTTAGTGAGGCCATAATGCATGCTCGATTTTTATTTTGCAGAAGATCATCCTTTTCCATATATGCATTATTGTCAGCTGCAGTAGTTTTGCCACACTCTTTCCAAACTAGCATCTGGGTTCTGTAGTTGACCTGATTCCTTCCTGCCAGTACACTAACCACCAGCTAGCTCAATGATTCCAGCGTCCCCAGTCACTGTTCCCACAGCAGTCGCTGCTTTCACCACATATTAGGTTTGTGAGGCATGTATCTAACCACACAACCACTGCTGCTCTGGAGACACAGGGGCCATACTCATTTCAACTGTATTAAAATTTTATTGTTGAAAATTGTGATTTACTATTTCAAAGTGCTCTCATATTAACTACATAGTTTTCTTCTAACATTATAACATAAATTTTGTTCAACTTTTACAGGTTTTCTTTGTTTTTTGTTTTTTTTGTAGTCAAAGTTTTTTCAAATATCATGGAAATTAGTTGTTAGGAAGATCCCTATTCTTGGAAGCATCAGATTACAGCTCATTTCCTGCTTGTTTGTGGTGCAATGCAAAACCTTTTTACACAGCTTTACGATGAAAACACAAGCAAAGTGCAGCAAGCTGCCTGGAAAGCTGTGGAAAGTCTGATGCTGCACTGGAGAGAACGGACTAAAAGTTAGGGGATAGAGTAACTTTATTTACGCATTGGTTGCTCCCTGGCCACAGTTTGATACTTAGGAGTCCTGTGACTCCAATGACATGCTGACCTTTATTGTACATGTGCCACCAGTCCAAAAAAAAAAGGAATTCTTTATTTATTGGCAAGCAACACTTTGATATTGTTTGATGCATTTTGAACATTGTAAAAGGTGAAGTGTAAAAGTAAGACTGGAGCGGTGGCTTTTGGTCTACTTTTGAAAGACTCAGCAGCTCTACTCTGCAAAAATTTGCTCAGGGTCTCAAGGTTTGACCTTCTGCGAGGCCCTCCTGACCTGTGAGACTGAGGAAGCTGGGAAAGAAAGATCTGAGGCACACTCACACTGTGCTTATATGAAAAAGCTGTGCTACTTGAGCGAAGGTTTCCTCGATGTTGTGTCTCCAGCAGCAGCAGTGTTGGGAAGCAGTGGATGACATGAAGGAAGTGTGTTAGGAAAACTGTCCTGACCAAGAGGATGAGAGTGATGATATTTCTGTTTATCTGCGGAGATGGTCCTGAGGTATTTTTGGATGGCCGTTGTTTTTTCCTCCGTAAATTCCAGGTTCCGGCTGTTTTTCCTTCTCCTTGTTCCCAGCCTGTGAATGCAGGGCCGCTTCCTCTCCCTCCTTCCTATTCTGAGCCTCTGATTGCATGGAGGTGGGGGTGGTTAACAGGATAGTGTGCGTGTGTGTGTGTGTGAGCAAGAGGTAGCTGTGTCCGTATGTGTGTCTGTCAGTGTGTGTGTGTGTTATGAATCTGGGGGAAGGAATGTTGCAATATGATTTTTTTTTTTTTTTACACTTGGTTTAAACTAATGAGAGCGTGTGTGTCTGAGTGTCTCGGGCGTTGGGTGTGGAGGATGTAGCCATTAAAGAGATCAGCATGTCAACTGTTCCCCAAGTGCTGCTTTCTCCGATCCAGCTGGTGATGGGAGGTGTGTGTATGTGTGTGTATGTGTGCACTCTGTGCCCCACACACTCCTCAGTAAGGAACAGACAGATGGATCTTTGCTTTGGCCAATGTTGTCTGGCTTCTGATCTAACTGTACAGGACAAATTACTCTCCCTGTAAATGAGCTTGTTTTTATCTGCACAAAATCTAAAAAAAGAAAGATGAGTGCATTTAAAAACAATGACTCATTGATGTATTGATTGATCAAGTCTGCATGCTCAAAGCTGGTTTTTCTGTGGCTGCATTTGACCATCATGATACTAAACTTGCACTATTTCATGTGGTTGCATGTTTAGCAACAAACCACATGATGTGCTTCATCGCGCCCTTAGGTTGCTACGCAATCACAGATGTTGCTCCAACATTCATCTTGATTAAGTATTTTATTTGACACTTTGGAACAGTGTTCCTGATTGTTCTGGCACCTCATCCACTGATGTCTTCATATTGGGATTTTTACTAGTTTATAAACTCTGCAAAGTCTGATTAGTCAGATAATTACCTACAACTGGCTGCAAGGTCATGGAACAAAAGGCTTGTTATTTTGTCATTTTTTTTCCAAATGTTTACATGTCTCAATTTGATATTTCATCCAACTATTGCTGTGTGACCTTGAGCCTGGATTGTTGGTTAGTACTGTAAACACTTGAAAGAATCAAGTGTTGCACAGAAAAACCTGTATAGTCCAATTAGGTTGACATTTTCCTCAGCTCTGTATATCGTGTCTTTTCAAAGCACAGAAACAAAGAATGATGTATTTCTCCTGTTGGAGAGCCCATGAGAGTAATCCATGACTCATGTTGTACACAACATAAGACAAAGTACAACTGCATTTGTATTTGAGTTTCAGGGAAATAAGCCTGAAGTGCAACTGCTAAGGGGATTTTGGAACACACTAGCTCTTCACACAAAAGGGAAGGCTCTTAGTTTGAAGTAGTGATCTTTCCCTTTGTAATCTGAGTCATGCTACAGTTTATCCATTGTTCAATTTAATCTGTTTTTTGTTAAAGTATTGACACATAATGAATAAATAATGTATTCGGAAAGTAATAGTGATTAAGGTCAGTTTGCTTTGAGTATACATTTTAAAAATTCTATAGAACAGGAAATAAATATCTGCTCCTTTCATCACATTTAAAATGCTAAAAGAAAGTAAAAATGAAGTCAGTTTTCTTGTTTAGATGTAATTCAACTACAAAAATTAGATAGAATGATAAATTATATATTCATAAAATATATTAACCCATTAACAATAATATAATATATGTATTATTCTAAATCTGTTATTTCATATAAATAAAAATACATATATACATACCTATATAACAAATACATGATAAAAATAAAATGATAAAAAACAACATGGACTAAAAAAAAAAAAAAAAAGAAAAACTAGAAAAGTCCATAGCTGTGATGTAAAGGGGTGCATTTGATTTACAACACAAGACAAAGAGAGAGCGTCATTGCCAAACGGAATGTGGCTGAATAATCATTTTATTTTTTAGTATCTGTTTTTCATATTCATCAGAAGTCAAATACATGTGAGTAATCTCCCAGTCATATCACAGACTTTTCCTGTTCATTATTCCTATTTAAGTCTCACACATTTGGAGCAGGTGGCTTACAGAAACAGGTCAAAGGGGAAAGACAAAAAGACACGCGTGTGTGTTTTCTGATCCTCTGGTTGAACAGCTCTGTGTTGACATATAAACAAAGGCACACTGCAGCTTGCTCCTCTGTTTATTGCACAACAAGCCACCCAAGCCACCGCCATATTGGATTTTTCCTCAATCTGCAGTTTTAAGCCTTGTCATGACCGAGCCATGGTGTTTATCTTAGAGCGCTAACACACTAACATGAACATGGAAGCTTGTCAGTGTTGTTTCACTCCGGGGGTCTCCCATTTATTCCCTCATTTCTCCACTTGAGTGTTTTATATGGCCTGATTTATAGTTTGATGAACCCTTCCAGCACTTTCAAAGGGGGACGTTCCCCAAAGACATTTTTTGTGGTGTTTCACTTTACTATCATTTGCCTTTCATGTTCAGGAAAATGGCATGTGAAATTTGTGAATCTATTGTATTGTATCTTTCCCATCTATCTCTCACAGTAAATCTTCTATTTTGCCCGTCGTCTGCTTCCTCTCAGGGATTTTCTGGGTTATTTGCTCCGACAGCTGAGACACTTGAACTCTTTTTCATTCCAGTTATATCTAGATGGGAGATAGACGCTGTATAGCATTTGCTGGGGTTTATGAAAAATGTTTCTCCCCTAGACATGCAAGAACTTTCTACTTCAAAAGATATTCTTATCCTCATTTCCCATTGGACGGTTGTCTGGAATTTCCAGCTGAGAGCAAAGTGATAGGGGTGGTGTTATCTGTGTTTAGACTATAAATGTTTATGAGGGATATATTTTGGAGTGTAGCAAAAAACAGGCCCCGTGTGTGAGTGTGTTTAATTGTGTGTAAGCATGCATGAAGGCCAGAGTTACACTGTCAGGTTAGGAATGGATAGTAGTCACAACCACTAAGGTTTGTTTTACTGTGATAGAAAGAATTTGTCTTTTCCTGGCCTCATACATCAATATGGCAGATGTTTCCTAAAGGATGGATCACGAGGCCGTTCAAACGGATTCAGAAACTACCTTAATTGCTGTTTGTTTTGTCTCCCTCCCCCCACCCCACTCTCGGTCATGCGTCAAACATCTGAGGAGCATTTTCAAGAACAAAAAGGAACTCATATTGCCGCTGCTTATTTGGCTCTCGGACACACAGGGAACTGGGTATTGTTTCAAAGCTTTTATCCATGCACCATTTGATCTCCACTCCCATCCACAGTTCAAAATGTGCTCCAAGCTCATTTTTTAACTGAATAGTGAATCCCATTCATGGTGTTTTTCCATGCCTGAGATGGGTATTGGGCGCTGATAGGATATCAAGCACACCTAAGTGCTTCCCTTTCCTCCCTCTCTTTATTTTCTTTCCTTTTCTCATCGGCCTCTGCCTCTCTATCAGGCCCCTCACACATGGTCTGTGTCACGTCCTGTAGCAAACAACAGATCTACCTTCCCTGGAAGGCACACGGATCGCTTGCCATAGATCAATTCTCCACATGTGTGCACGATTGATTGAAAGCTTTGAGAAAGATTTACTGTGGACGTTTTTTGGAAGACAGCAGGATTAGTCATGTTTTATCCCTCCAATCTCCACCCTTTCCCTTCTCAGTCAAACATACAGTGGCACACTTATTGACACTCTTGCTTACCCATCCCCCGGAAATTCTTGCTGAAATTAATGCAGGGACCCTAAGCACATGAAGCACACTCTCACTTCACCTCTTTCTGTGTATTTATTGACCTGCAGCCATCTTTCAGCACTCATCATCATCAGGTAAGCCTATGTTTGTTGATGTTGTCTTGGTAACAACATGGGTTGCCAAGAGTCATCAAATGACAACTGAAAAAGGGTAAGACCCCAAAGCATTGTGTGTGTGTTTTTTTTTTAAATGCCCTCAAGTCTAAAACAAGCATTTTTATTACAGAAGAATGATCCTAAAGGTGCCATATTCTGCAAGATTATTTTTGAAAAAAGGCTGGCACGCTGTGTAGTAAAAACATAAAGTGAGACTTTTCATGTCCTTTTTGTTTACTGAGCAGGTCTTGGCACAAGTATCAAAATGCTTCATTGACAAAGACATGCTCACATTCAGGATTTAGAAACTGTGCCTTGAAATGAGCTTTCAGGCCTTTTGTTAGGTTGTGTTCTCAAAACTCTACTGTAAATAGGAAGACGGAGCTGCTGAAATGTGCTTACCATCATTCTCCAGCTGCAATGATGGTTCAGAGATGCGAATGACATGGAAATGAGCAATCAGAGCAGAGTGGGCAAAGTGAGAGCTTTCTTGGGAGAGGGGCTTAATAGACAGGTGCAACCAAAGAGCTTTTTGGACAGTGTGCAAGTATTTTCACACTGACAGTATAAGAAAAATGTTTTTTTTGAAAATTAAAAGCACATCAACATGTTCTAGTAGATACCCAAATATAACAACAAACCCCAAACTAAGCAGAACATGTTCCCTTTAAACTCCCAATACATGAAGAAGTGACAAAATCTGCTTTTTGATGCTGTCAAGACATATCCAGGACTAAGATGAACAACATCATCACTCAAGTTAATGTGGTACAACATCCCGAGCTGTCTCTTTTTTAAATCCTGGCAAAAACTTGTTTGCTGCAAGACACAAGTTGTTAGAGCTTGCCAAGGACGTACGAGCAGGACAAGCTCTATCCTGACTGGCATCTTGGTTTCACATCCAGCAGGGAAGGGGAGGAATGACCTCATGTTCAAGTGAGTCAGCATTTGTCTCAAGTAGTACTCCACGCACAATAATGAAATAGAATCGTGAATGATGTGGTGATGCATGCGACTGACTGGCATCGCTTTACATGGCATCAAGGGGAAGACATTAGGTCATTGTACAGTGAAAACTATACTGAGCAGTTTGATTGAATACGAGTAAGGAGTGTAGTTTATAGCTGCTGCCAGCCCCTCGCCCTCTCCGTGGCAGCGGTGATTCATGTGATTGAGAAGAGTGTGGGAGGGGAAGTGGGGTGGAAGGGGAGGAAGAGAGGCAGGAAGTAGGGGGGAAAAGCTGGTCTATCAACAAGGCCTGATAATGGAGACCCACAGGAAACCGCTGAGGAGGATTTTCCACGATGTCGCACAGGAGCCCTGGCACTAGAGTCGACTAACACACATGTATTATTTTACCCCCCCCCCCCCCCACATCTCTAATCCCACACAAACAGGCCACCCACGCCCACATGGTTGCCGCAGCGTCCCCACAGCTAAAAAGTAGCCTTGCATCAATCGTCTCAATCAGTGTTTTTTAAGTTGATCGGAAGATCCATCAGCACGTTCCTCCTTATCTCCTATTCACGCTGCACCTGCTCCAGCGGGGCACTGTGCCAGCTCCCCATCTTGGGCCTGTCACTGGCTGGCAGCTTTCAGGACCACAGGGCATGTTGGCCAATAAACAAGATGAAAAGCGAGTGTACACAGAGATAGACGTGACCCTCATCTTGCAACTAATCTGAAACTTGAAGCAAAGGACGCACGAGCTGCACCGCACCGTCTGATCTAACATCAAAACATATTCTTCAAATATGAGACGTAGCAAGCGAAAGGTGTCCAAAAAGGAACTTGGCTCTGCTCCAGATCGGCCTGAAAGGAGGTGTGTGTTAATGCGTGTGTGCGTCGGACATGTTTGTCCCGTACTCGGACAGGGAGGGGTCCTTGTTTTCCTTCTGCTCTTCCCTTTGGTTACACTGTTGTTTCCCAGGCCCCCCCATGTATACAACACATCCCATTAGGAAAGACTGCTGAGACCTCCGTCACACACACACACACACACACACACACACACAGCATGGACCCAGGAGGAAAATCAATGCTGAGAAGACCTTGCTTTT
>JAOWBC010000383.1:4563793-4594630 GCA_028566105.1 Hypoplectrus providencianus | reverse complement strand
GTTTTATGCAAACAGTTCAGGTTCACAAGGGCATATAAAATGGTTATTGTGTGAAGCAAGCAGCATATTCCACACTTGGGATATAACATTACTGGCAAGGTTATTAAAGCAGCACAATAGCATAGTTTTATTGCTGCTGTAAATGAATTATTGCCTAATGCTTTTTCTTTCCTTCACTGCAGTGTGACATGAGTCAGCTGCTGTAGCTTTCACCAGATCGAGACTTTATGATGAATTTAAAAGCTTAACAGGAGATGAGGGATCAATACATTCAGATGACGCTGGCCTGCAGTGGCTTTTGAAATGTGGAGGGAACTTAAGGTGATGTGAACTTAGGAGTTTTTCTCAGCTACTCAGGAATTCTTACATGAAAATCTGGCATGTTTCTTGATGTTTTTGCCTCGTTTTGTCCATGTTTGTCAGCAGGATTGCAGAAGAACAACTGGCTTGATTTTTAGAATACTTTGTAAAAGGGTGTAACGTAGGCCAAGGAAGCAGCAATTTGGAGCAGATCCAAAGAGAAGGTCAGATTCTTTGGTCTTGGTAGAATTTGAAAAGTTAGAGCCCAATTTCATGTGGAAGCCCCGCAATTCAGTTTTGGCTTTTGTGCAATACAGGGGGTACTACATGAATAGAATGTACTGCATAAGACCAACCATAACGCTGTTATCCAATGGATTTGGGGGACCCGCAACCCAATCATAGTTTATTGGGTGTTGGTGCCCCTGGCATGTGCCGACCTCTTACAGGAATATTCTGTTTAGTTAAATACATTTGGCCATCATTTTAATGGATATGGTAGGAATATACTCACCCTCACAACCAGTATTGGTGAGATCTGGTTTTGTGTGGAGACACAAGGGGCTTGACGATCAGCCAAAAGGCAAAAGCTGTAATTTCTCTTCTGTTTCTCTCTTCCATTAAATGGGGAGAAATCATGCCAAAACCTAGCCCCTTAACTTCCAAAGCCTAACTTCATGAATGTTCTTTACTAACAGCTAATAGCTTGTGAGGAGCCCGCCCTGGTCCCTCCCTGCTGCGGTGTGTCCGCGTGGGCCAACCGCAACCTCGTTAGCAGCTTAAAAAGCCGCCATCCACACCAGTCGGACAGCAGCTTGCTCAGCTTTACTTCCCTAATGTGGCTCTTTTAGGCCACTTTAGGGAAGTTAAGCTTTGCGTGCCAATATCACATCGCCCATTACATGAGCTGATTAGTCTGATTAGTTTTTATACAAAGAGCGGGAAGGGGCAACAATGTGGTAATGAGCAGGAGGAGTGAAGTGAAACAGACTGGGGGAGTGAAGGGGGCGGCACCGTGTCAGTGCAACAAGTTGAAGCTGAAGTTTACGACAGTTACCTTGAGTGAGTGCCCTGTCTGCACTCCCAGCCAGATGATGTGACTGGCTCCTGGGACGCGTGATCTAAGGCCACGCCTCCCTTTCCTAAACTAATCAGCTTCAGGAGTTGTAGCTTAGGTCTCCATGGCTACAAATGCTCCTGGTAGCATAGGTTTCCTCTCCCCTATTACCTTCCCTGACATCCCTCTCTCTCTCTCTCTCTCTCTCTCTCTCCCTGCTCTTGGCCTTATACCTCCAAGCCTGGGAGCGGAATTCTGGGAACATTTTTCCATGTGAAACAGCGAGGGTCAGTGCAGGGGTGTGACGCCACGGCATTGTTCCCGCTGCGAGGAGAGGAACCGTGCGCCGTGAGGCCAATTCCTGTCCGCTCCAAAAAAACAGCCACTTTCTCACACCGCTTTCCTTCCTCTGCCAGACAGCTCAAAACAATCCCAGAGTGTTCGTGGGTACGAGGAGTAGCGGCACAGGCCAGAGAACAAGCAAACGGGGGGAGAGGGAGATGCAGAAAAATCAAATTAAAGATTTTTTTTCTGTTGGTTTATACAGACTGTTTATGGGCCATTGAAAACAAACAAAGGGGGAAAAGATCCCACTGTGCCCAACTGACGCTCACTCAAACAAACGACAGGCTGACATTATATCACTCTAAGTGGGCCTGAGCAGCCGGCTGTTAGCCCGCCTGCCTCAGTCTCAGCTTAATCTGTTTTCTTGTAAAAACAATGAAACATTCTTGTCATAAAAAATGATTGCTGGCCCCTTGGCCATGAGTTTTTCATGATTTCCTGTCACCCACATTCTCATAAAAATGCATATTCAAATGGTTCCTTTGGAGTAAATCAATCAAATTTTATTTGCATAGCACCTCTTCCAGATCAGATCAGATCAGTTCAAAATACTTTCCATATGACTGACTTGTCCATAAGATACAATAAGAAAAAACATAAACACAAAGAAATTTAGTAACTAGAGACCAATGCATGTGAGACAATTTATTAAAAAAAAAAAAAAAAAAAAAAAAATAGAATAAAATCTAAAAAAGCTTAAAAGAACTTTGAGTTGTAAATAAAAAAATGAAAAAAAAAAAATCTAATCAAATTTACTAAATGAAAAAAATATTTATAATAAGAATAAAATTGATAAGTATATGTAACTAAAGAAAAAGGTAGATTAAAAACTAGGTGAAAACAAATTAAATTATTGCAGAGTATTGGAGAGTTTGTGTATGCATAAGGGCGTATAAAAAAATATTTAAATCAAGCTTTCCAAAGCATCTAAAGAATTTTGGTGTTTGCCTCTTTGACTTGTGGCCAAATCCTTTTTTCCCCATTTCACCATAAATAGTCCCTGGAGAGCCAAACTAGTGGCTGTAATCATATCTTAGAGACATAACCCGAAACTAAACGACTATTTCTATCCAGAGCAAAGCTGCCATTAAAACTACAAGATGACATGCTGACAAAAGGATGCTCCTCTGTTATTATACATAATTAGTTATTTCCTATGATTTAGCAAATAACAGCATGGGGTTTGTTTTTCAAGCTTCCACAGAGTTTTAGTGAAACCAGTAAGATGCGTGTGGTGCAGTTTAGGTCAGAGTCTCGTCTTTGGTTGCAGCTCTCTATCGGTCAGAAGTTTAATGGGTTCCAAATGTATGTATGTGTGTCTATGTGTCTATGTGCGTTGTGTGTTTAATAGGGGACACAGCATTGCATACGTGCACCTCTCAGAAGTGACTCAGACCCCCCCCCATTCTTGTCCCTAACCCCAACCGTCCCCTCTCACGACCCCCTCGAGAGTCATGATAGTCCCATTGTTTTATTAATGCAGTCTGCACGTATGGACGCAGCATTCCCCACCGCCTTATCATACTTCAATTGGGGTATAGAATTGATACGGAGCGGCCTGGCAGGAGTCCCTAAATCTGTATTCGATGTATGCTTTCCTGTAGACGGCAAGGAGGAAACATGAAAGGAAGGATGAGCCCTCTAAATCCCTCTCATACGTAAAACAGGAGACGTTCCTATTTCAGTGCTCGGTTTCCTTTTAATACTTTCTTCAAGGTTTATTTGGCTTTTTAATAGTCCTCTTGGTTTTTTTCATGACTGTGTTTTTTTTTTTTTTCCGACCTGTTTTGTCCAGTATGGAAACCGAGAGCACTGAAGAGGAGAGAAAATAGCCGCGGCTGCTCTCTAGAGTTTCCTGCCTGTTGTCAGGCTTGTCTGCGTGCGTGCCCTGTCCTCCGTCCTCCTTGGCCTGCTTGTCCTCCCCACCCCACCCCTCCTGTCTGAGGATGCGTGTGTGTGTGTGTGTGTGTGTGTGTATGCGTGGGCTGGATGTCTGGGAAAGCCTCTGACACAGCTGAGGGAGGAGATGAGCAACAGGCCTAATATAGTTTGCAAGTGTGTGTGTGTGTATTTGTGTTTGTGTGTATGTGCGAGTGTGATGTGTATCATTAAGGAAGCACCTGTCCCGTGTGACCGTCAGTCCTGTTGCGTTTATCTGACCCCTCTCACATCAGGTGGCTTCCTGGTTTGCGTCAGATGCTTCTCCCCAAGGCCTGCTGGGATTGGCTGACATTAGCTCCTCCTGTTCCTTTGCTGCTGTTCATTGATCTTTAGAGGCTTGTTGCCTCCCTCACACTTCTTCTGAGGCCCTACATTAGACCAGTTTTTCCATTCATCCTTCACAGCATTGGAACTGTAAAAATGGAACATAGTTAGATTTCATGCATTTCGTTAAAACAAGGATTTTCTTTTGTCTGGAAGAAAGTACAGCACAATAGTCGTGGCGTCTTAGTCGAGGTTGTTCCCATACACTGTTGTTACATAAGATATGAGCAGAGGTGTGGACTCGAGTCATGGGACTGAGACTCCAATCATAACTAATGTCTTTAGACTTTACAATAGAAGTCTTGCAACCAGTTGTTGAAAAAGCAAAAGTACAAACACCACACTGTGAAATTATTCCACTACAAGTAAAAGTTTGCATTCAGAACTTAAATTAAATGTACAAAAATATCAGAATCAAAATAAACTAAAGTATCAAAACTCAAAGTACTTGTTATGCAGAACGACCCCACTCGGTTATTAGTACTCCAAATGATTACATTATTATTATTGATACATTATTATTAGCAACATTTTAATTTTGTAAAGATAGCGCTCATTTTATCTACTTTGTCACTTTTGTCTAACACCACATATGGGTTTGTTAAGTACTTCATTTTTTTTAATGTTAAATCTCAATGACATAATTAAAAAACTAAAGTTGACAGCTAAATGTAGCAGAGTAAAAAGTAGCATATTGACCTCAAAATGTCTTCAAGTACAAATCACTCAAGTGAAGTACAAATCCCTTAGACTTAACTACAATACTTGAGTAAATGTACTTTAATTTAAAGACTGCTGGCAACCCAAATCTACTGAGTCCTAACTTCACTTAGCCTTTTGACTTCTATAACCATAATACCTTACCTGATTACATACATCATGCTATAAAATGCACTGTCAACATGACTTGTTTTGTGCAGTCACACTTGTTTTTTTTTCTTGAATTGGGACTTGATTGCTGAGCCTGCGTGACTTGCATAGACCAAGACTTGGTCCCACCTATGAATATATGCACATGCCTTACAGTGTTTCTCGAACAACAGTCCCTTTAAAAGCCACTAAAAACCCAGCAGAGACTTCCTCGACCCCTGCGCTCTCTGAATCTTTACAACCTTCATCAAAGTCCGTCTTCACCTGGTAAACAGGACACTCGTGTCCTATTCTCATCCTTCTGTTGATTACTCTACGGTCTGCCCCGCTGCTTGCTTCCCATAATATGCCTGTCTGATCCACTAGAACACCCAGAGTTTCCCATGGGAATGTAATAACCATCCGTATGTTAGTGTAATGCAGAAATAGTTTATTTAAGGATTTTGTCTTGTGTTTGTGCTGCCTGGATTTTTTAACATATTGCTTATTTCTGATCAAGCTAATGGAAGGCCCTTTGCTATCTTCTCTTCCCATTCTTTCCTGTTATTTGGCACGACTTCTCCGTCACTTCTCCCTCCTCTTCCTCTCCCTCTCTGTCTGCTCTCCTTTCTGTTATATTGGTCATTGATCTATGAAAGCCACCACAGTTCTTGAAATTAGTCCTGCTTACAAAAAACATTCCCTGTTTTTTAACCTCCAGCCAGGGAGGTTTTGAACTCTGTTTGTTTACCAGCAGGAGTCTTTTCCTTGATCCCTTCAAAGGCGGTCTACTGTATTCTCTGATCCAAGCCCAGGCCGGGACCAGCTGGGTCATTTGGGGAATTAGATGATGGCAGGAGCACAGAAACAGACTGAGCAGACCAAACAATCAGTTACTTGTGTGTCTGTGTTTCCTCTAGAAACAGGAGGATAGTCTTGTGTTAACATTATTGATCCCTATGATGAAATTCTCTTGCCATTAAAACAAACAAAATAAAAACAATCCAATTCATTCTTTGAGTTGTAATCAGTTGCTTTGTAAAGCCTCTCAGGATAATCACAAAGCTAAAAAGCTGCACAGTGGTTTCAATGGCCCTTTACTTTAAGCAGAGTATATATAAATGGTCCTACGCCCTTAGGTTGTCGTAGCTGCCCGAGGAGCTTCTGACTGTTTGAGATTCATGGCTTCTAAGCAGGCGTGAAGGGAGAAGCTGTTGTGTGACAGCCAAGGTCAAAGTAGGAGAAAAGAGCAGATGTGAGAAAGTAATAACTGGCGGAATAATAATTCGGTTGAAAACGCACTTTTTCTTCGCTGCCCTTGCTCGGACAAGGACGAATCCTCCCCTTCACCAACGAGCGATGCATAAAATGCCACTGTGACACCGTATTTTGACAATAACCATTCAGTGACAACCTCACATTGCTGAATTATACCTACTGTTATTCCTTAAGAGCATCCTGACTGCTGCTCTGACTTGATAAATGGACCCACAGGACAGCTAACCTAAGTGCATTTATGAGTGGCAGTAATTGAATATGGCTTAAAGGAAGCGATTCAATTACTTTTGTGTGTGACATGGCGTGCCCTCTCAGTCTAATGGTATGGTGCCTGTAAAGAATGCAGTCCTGTCATCACACTTAAGGAGCGCAGGGGGATCTATATTTGGGAAGCACAGAGTGCTTTTCAATTGTCTAAAGTGCCCTCAACCCTGTCACATTCCCTCTCTGTATTGATCGTTACATATTGGCACCTTTTCTATGCTTATAATAACCTTAGAACTATTAATCTTTGAGTGAATCTGTTGCAGTGTCTGTGAGCAAAGATATAAAACTGAAAATAAATAGTAAGTAAATAAAAACAGTCACAGATGAATAAAAGCCATTCTGAATTAGTGAGTTTTTTGAAGGTGGGCAGATCAGTGCAGTCATGGATGTTATTGTGGAGGTTAATGGAGAGCCCAGTGCTTCTTATACCTTGAGGCCCAATCAAACATCTGTTTCAGAGAGACAGGAAGAGAAGCTGGTCCTGGTGGACCATTGCACACTTCATTGTGTTAGGTTATAATAACTTGTGTGTCCACAGATGTCAATTTGCCTTATATTTGGCCCTGTTACTACCTCCGCTGACAGCTCAGAGCCACAACAACACTGTCTCCCCCATTCTGTCTTTGTTACTTTTATCCAGACAGCAAAGCAAAATAAAGGCACACCATTCCCATCTTGGACAGTCTGTGTAAGTGGAGCTACAGACTCCAGACAGCCTGTGGTAGCAGATAACACTCACAAGAGTTGGACATGTTTGGAGCAGAGCCTGAGTGGAGCCTTATCACATCTAGATAGATTGTAATTGTTGTCAGTACAGTCTGGTTTGTAACAAAGACGCGGAAAATCTCCCGCCGCAATCACGACAGCGCTGAGCTCCAACATGTTGCTTTCACAGATTCTTCATTCGACAGCAAGCAGGTTGCTTCCTTCTTGTAAAGCGGCCCGTTTACAAGATTCAGCGTCCATGTTGGTACCCAGCAGGTGTTTCAACCCCTCCTAAATCCTCCTTTTTTGACCTCCTGTGACACACTCCCTGAAACAAGTAACTGTTAAAGGTGGCTTGTTCCCTCATGGTACCCCACCCCCCAACGCTGAAGGAAAAATAATGAGCCTAATTGACTTGGGGGTAATTTTCCAGTAATTTCCTTTTTAATGGGCAACGGTTTGATGCCATTTGTTTGGTAAATGGCATGTGCCCTTAATGGTCTCTCTTGTGAGTAAACCCTCCCCCCTTTTCTCTCAAGTCCCAAGTGATCTTCAGATCCTTAGAAGGCTTAAGTTAAAAAAGGAGCCTAATTTAAAGCTGAGCTGTATGCCCAAGTGGGAACAACAAATGTCGCAGTGACTGCTAATTGTGTGAGTTGGCTTTGGGTCAGATTTCAATGCACGCTGATTAGGAGTCAAAGTGTTCACCTCTGCATCTGATGCCTGGTGTTGTCTGTGGCTAGTTTTAATTGCAGACAAACTGATCCACTCGTGGCTGAGTTTTACATCAGGAAAGCAACATTCATGTCAATCGTATAATGTTTTTCTCTCCGTGATGTATAAGGTTTGTGTGAGTGTATACATGCGAAGGGTCAGTAGTGGAGTTTTTCTCATCAGGGGGCTCGGTTCCCAGGGATATTTACTCCCCGAGGCAGAAGAGTGACATTGGCCAGAGTGTGATTTGGTGGGAGAAACACAGCCCCTACATCATACAGTGGAACACATGGCCTCTCGCACACACACACAGTCACACATACACACAGCCATCTGGGCAAGGCAAACGTCAATTACATCCAATTCACGTCATGTCAGTCAGGAATTGAAGTCACAGTGTATTGTCATTAAAACTGCGGCGTATACTGCAGTGTAGTGATATATATATGAGCAGCACGTCATCTCAGCTTACCTGCAAAACATGAATGACTCCTCCTGTGGTATAAAAACATGACAGTGCTATGGTTATAGGTTCCACTTAGATGAATGGTGCCTCTGTACTTTGCTGGAGAAACTGTAGCTGCTGATGTATTGGCTTAATTATCCTGAAATTATTTCGCTGTGAGAAACAAATATTTCACCCGGTCCGAGACGTCAGAATTATGTATGTGGAGGTAAACGCGTGTTTCCTTGAGTGTTCTGGGAAATGTACAAGTAGAGGAACTAAAGGTTTTAGAGATGCTGAGACTCACAGCTCTCTTGTTTGTGGGTAATTTGTCGACAGATTTATTCGAATTGTGTCAGCGGTGATCAAACGAACCAGTAAGTCTGGAGGCCTGTGTGATAAACGCCATGGAGGAGCAATTTCCTGATAAATGGCCTGTGATATTTTGTGACGTCATGATTTGGTCATGTGAACTCCACAGACTTGCCTTTGTAATGCTGCAGCAGAACTACCATTAATCTGAATATTAATCTTTGAAAGAAATGTACAGTTTAAACTGTGCTTTAACGTCTACATATTTCTTTCCACAATAGATCAAATCATGATAAAGTTATCAGGCTCAGGGAATCTATAACATAAACTTTGTGTCTAAAATGTTATCTCAGTTAATTAAGGGTGACGTATAGAATTTTCGGTATTTCAGAAACGTGTTTTCTAACTTCGTCTTATCTCGGGATAGGAATGTAGCTGTTATAAAACAATCAAATACAGACAAAAACAGATTTCCATGCGCTGGTCAGTTCTGAGGTTAGGGCGATCTTCTCCCATAACATGTCTTCTTTAAGAGTGGTTTAAGGTGTGAATTTTATGATATTTTTTAGATTTCTCCTTAATTCACTCAAACTAAGCATGCCAGACTGTTTTACTGTGAGCTTAGTCTAAACCTCGTCATCACAGGCAGCGTCAGGAAGCTCCCACTGTCCTGCACAATATTTTGTGTTCATGCTCTGAGCCCTAAATTTCAACTTCAGCTACACTTTCATTCTCCACACTTACCAGTTTCATTCCTGACTTTATCCCGTCCTGTCTTATCTGTGTAACAGAGCTGCACCGGTGTCTTGGTGCTGTCAGGAGCTAGCCACATGGCAGGTACGTGGCTAGCGGCACAAGATGTGTTAAATTGGCAGTGACGAGCAAAAGATTATGATGGTGACATATGCTACAGACAGGCTGGAAAAAACTTTGCAGACAAGTGGTTGTGGTTAGATTGGAGGTCAGAACGCCAAAAACAAAGAGTGTATTACAGGTTGAGGAAGGTTTAGAGATGGAGCGGCAGCCAACACGCGCCAGCATCTGCCATGTTTTTTTAGGGATTCTGACAGCAGTTTCTGATTTATTAAATGATGTAAGGAGATCTCAATTTCTCAACAAAATCAGGTCTGATATGAAAAATGATAAGAAGGAGGAGCAATATTTACACTGAATTGTAATGAATAAAAGCTTTTCAAATGGTGTGATGGTGCTTTAAGTATCCCGGAGCATGTATTAATGTAGTTACAGTATATCAAGAAAGTGAGGTCACCCCTTATATTTCTATAAGTATTTTATTTATCTTCTCTGAAGACATGACACTTGGATACAATGTAAACAATTCAGTATAAAGCTTGTATAACAATGTAAATCTACCATCCCCTTAAAATCACTCATTACACAGTCATTAATGTCTAAACCGCTGGCAACAAAAATTATATGTTTATTTAAAGTAATGTGTAATTATGTATGTAATCATGCATTGTAATTATGGACAGTTTGCTTTTTGTATGCAAATATATCAAAATATATTTTTAAACTATGATAGGCCCAAAAGGAAATGTAGACTCATATTTATAGATATACTATCTTAAGGTTTGTCTGAGGGCATTGTGTGCCTTTATTAGACAGACTACAGGAAATGAGAAGAAAGAAAGATGCAGAAAACAACAAAGGTCCCTGACCGGATGCAAAGCAGGGATGTTGTGGTTAATGCTCGCCACTGTACCCTCAGGACACAGCGGCTGAAATGTGCGTTTGTTCAAAATGTTGCATGCATCTGGATTCATGACCTTGGGAGTACATTTATGTGGTGAAAGTGAACCTTCTGAGGTATTCGTGGAGCTTTCAGTAGTATTCCTGCCCACAGGATACAGTTTAGATTATATTTATAACATTTAACCACATAAATACATGTTGCTGTTTCTGCAGTACGCCATTACGTCAAAGCAATTCAAATTTCCTCCAGAAAATTTTTGGGAACTTTAAGCTTGAAAAATATAGTAAATCACTACAAAAAACAGCACAACATACCAGCAAATAGATTTAGAGACAACATAGCCTGTATATAGGAGAAAATCCTTACAGAACATCACAGAAGTTCTGATCATTTTTAGTGCATTTGCCTGACATGAGGATAACTTATTAAACCCACATTTTTGGCTTGTAAACACTTATAAAAGCTAGTTTCTACCCGAGACACCAGTTGTGACCAGGTCATGCACAAAATGATGAATATCCTCTTTTTGGTCTTTAATTGGTCATTATTCCTTAATCAAAAACAACAAAGATCAGTAAAAAAAAAAAAAACAACATCCAATAATAGCAAATTTTTAGAGGACACACTGAAAGAATGAAGGATGAAGTTAGTTCTTTATTTCGAACACATGATTGACAAAAAAAAAATGAAAAGGATAAACAATTACCACAAATATCTCTAAAATAAAATAATTTCAATTAAAAATAATTTACAGTATTAAGCATTTAAATGATTACATATGCACATATAATCTTGATTGAGCACAGATGTAACGGCTTGTTAGATGTAATGATTAAAAGCTTCGCCCCAGTCCATTTTTCATTTTCTTTCTTCTTTTTTCAGCAATCATTTCAACATCCCGGCAGCCCTCCTGCTCTGACTTGCTCCTTGTCTGCATGTGACAGTCCAATCAACGCTGTTTCTATCTGATTGATCACACAGCAGATCAGTGTCCGGGTACTTTCCTCATTTCGCGGTATTGTTACAGTCCCACACGTGCGCCACAGAACGGACACTCTCCTTATCTCCTGCCCTGCGTGTGTGATCTTGTTTTGCAGCGTTGCTATCTGTGCATCCCAAAGCTTGTACTGCACCGATCAGCAATCTGAACACAGCTTGAGGGATTTTTTTGTGGAGTTCGACGTATTTCTCCAAGGAGAAATTCAATTAAGTGCACGGCGAGCACTGTGCAGTTTGACTTGACTGGAGCAATGCATGTCCTCTTGAGAGCTGGCGTGACAGGAAGATTGATTGTTTGTTTTTTCAATCTGGTTTGCTGCAGTAACACATTTTTAGAAAGCTGGAATTGTGTTATAAACCTCACAAAAACACATTAACCTCAAATACAAAACACCTGCATTTGCCCATACACATAAACATTTGCTAGCAATTTTTTATTATATTGAATTTCTCCCAATAACGGTCTTTGAAAATAGAATGCTTGAATAAGTTTTGCCAGGCATTGATTTGTGATATGTGTTCATGATTTTCTCAGCTTGCAGAGGAAAAGTCACAGTGCTCCTATAGTGCTGCCTCTGGCCTGAATCAGACAAAATCAAAGCGATAAGTCCCCTTCCTGTCTCCAGCGGTGTTTTTTGTATCAGTATTTCACACAGTAATGCAGATGACATCGTCTCCTAATGAATCAGAGCCATAACTCCAGAAGTGATGCCAGATATTCAGAAACAAGCCATGTCGTTTTGTCCCCCCCTCTCACTTACACACCACATATTTTCCTGCCGTTGTCGTGTGAAATCAGCAGGAGTTTTCCCGACATTCCAGAGGCTGGAAGAATGACAGCTCGCCTGGTGATTGTCTCGATCTGGATTTTCAGTGGAAGAGAGAAGAAAACATCGCAGGCCAAAAGAGCGACAAGGGAGGAACCTTTAAATGCAGATTTCTCATTATATGGAGGGAGAGTTAAAGCTGGCCGTTTTTGGAAACAGTCACATGCAATATAAATCATAATTTAGATGCTTTTAAGGTACAAAACAGTTAAACATTGTTTTTTTTTCTTGCGTGAGTATAAATGGTTTTGCAAAGTGATGCACAACATGTCATTCTGTGGACAATAGCACATCCATTTAAATAGCTCACATCTATGATCACTGGCCAAAATATCTCACATGCTTGGAGAGATATTAAAAGAATTTCCTCGTAGGCGAGCACAGCTGCCCAGAACGCTTGAGTGGGGTTGGCTCAAATTTTCATTAATTTTTTTAGGGGCTGTGTTTTTATGGGTGAGTTGGAAGCAATATATGCATTTTAAGAGATGTATTCAAGCCACAAAAGTGCACTCTGGATCAGACTCTGATTATCAAGAGGGTGGTACCTTGTTTTCAGCCCCGTCTCTTCAAATATGCGTTCTCATGGAACTAAACTGCAGGCTCTATTAGATTTACAGGGCTAAGTGTTTCTTTGCTGTTTTTAACATGTGGTTAACACGACTACTTGCTCAGGCTTTGGCCACAACATTGCCTATTTATAGCCTGGAAACCAGATGAATCAAATCGAGCTCATTTTTTTTCCTCTGGCAGATGAGAGAGGTCATTCTTCCGTTCACACTGATGTGTTGTCGCTGTAGCCCCCAACAGGCCAGTCAGTAGGTTTGATAGGGTCACTGATGTCCAGCGCAACTCAGATCAAGCTGTCAAACTAGACAAGATTCAAGATTCTGCCTTTTTTTTCTCAAACTCAGATGTTGTTGTTTTCAGATACACATTTTAAAGTCTTAGTTTCTGCTGTCATATGTGCTTTAAAGGGAACCAGACACTTCCCCAATCTGCATGTGCCATTTGGCTTCAAGTCATACAGACAGGCTGGACACATTAGCCGCATTTCATCAACAAGTTTCAAAACACATGTTAAGGACTTGGGTGAGAAAAGCTTGATGGAAACCAAAAAATACAATGAAACTTTTGAACTTTTTATTTTCCCTTTTGTTTTGTTTTTGTCTCTTTTGAAAATAGTTGATTCACTAATGGGAGATAAAAATGCTTGTTCTGAATAACTTATGATGTAGGGATCATTTATCTCATAGGACTGATCAGCTGTTTCTGATCTTCCAGCCAAGACGAGCCGACATGAAAGAACAATGAAAAGATGCCTTATTTAAACTGAATTCCCATAGATGTCTATGTATTTTTATTATTTCTTTCTCTCTTTTTCTACTTCTACTGTTTACTGATGAATTAGCCTACAGCAATACATCACACTGCCATCTTATGACCAAAGTACGCTGATACACCTGTTTATTCTCTGAAAACCATTAGATGGAAACATCCAACAATTTGCATTTTTCTTTAATTCAACAGTTCAAAATTTTACTTCAAATTCGTGCCAATTAACAAAAAACGTATTGGTTATGTTTTAGAAATAGATAATCAAAAAAAAAACAAACTATTGTTTGGTTTGGTTTCCAATGAGACATGAACAGCAGTCTCCTTGGTGAAAGTGCTGTTTGTTTGATCCATCCATCCACACCGACCTTGGAAACCTATGAACTTTCACTCTCAGCTGACTATTTTCTAAGTATATTTGTGACATGTTCAAAACCAAGGTGAGGACTTTAGTCGTGTCTAGATGAAGAATTTGAAAATCTGAATGATAGTTCTCAGGGCCTTTAATCAATGATATGTAAGAGTCTTTTAACGATAGCATAACAGTAAGTGCTGAGGAAAAGTAAAGTCATTTTGACTGGAAAATTAATTTCACATGCATCGTGGATCGGAAGACTCATGATGCCCAGAATGAGAATCATTTTTTCAGAGGCAGGGATGCTTGTTTAAGGCCACTGAGCACTCACTGGTTTCCACTGTCTTGCTGGTTGCCAGTGGCTGAAACTGCAGAATAGTTTGAGCTCACTATTCTTTAAAAATGCAATAAGTTACTTGGTGAGCCACGCACAGTTGATGTTGCTGTATGGATGCATGATTATTGTGAACAGTCCAAATAGTTTACATTGTCCCTTATCGAAATATGGCATGCACATTTTCCAAACGCTCTCATAAACTGTTCACTGCCACTTGTGTTCCGTCAAGCATTGTTGTTCTTATCTCCCTGACACCATGCCCCTGTAACAAACAGACCATGGCACAATGAGAATTAAAAAAACAAAAAAAAAACACAGTGGAAACAAATGTGATCTTTGTGTGCCCTTGAATGCATTTGTGTGTATGCATCTTGAGCTGTTCTGTGTATAGTATTGCTGTTTTTGAGCGTACGTTACAACGTGTGCATGTGTATGTGTGTCCGCATGTGTACTGTACACTCGGCCCTACACGGCAGGAGTAGAGGAGCTTAACCTGTTGACGGTGATGACAAGATGACAGGTCAAAGCAGAGTTTATTTTTCCACTATTTTATCGTAAATACAGCTCGGGGCTGCAGAGAACACACTCAGCTTGTGCTCAGAAAGTGAAAACACAGGCAGGCACCTGGAAGAAAAAAACATGAGGGGGGGGTGGCAGATGAAGCGTGAAAATGTTCCGCTCCATCAAACAGCCACGATGCAACTCCTCAGTCGATTGAGAGTTGAGCGTCTTTGGCAAACTCCTGGCTTCAGCACTGATGGTTGGGTTTCAGCTTTTTGGGCATTCTCAGCAACTCCGTGGATTAAAATCTTAGCAATATACACACATCATAAAATCTTTCCCTTAAACACCTTTTATTGTGCTGCTGTCTCTCATTAACTCCCAGATTCGCGCTGTTGTCTGACTTCTCAATGTGGTAGCACGAATTGAAACACATTCAGGAGGCTCTCCTTCTGTGAAAACCATTAGTCTAGAAATGTGGCAGAGCACAATAAGTGCAGGGGGACACAATGGTGCCGACATATGCAGACAATAATAGAGTGAATTTATATCGCTGCTTTTCCAGCCCCTTGAAGCTCTCTATATTGTAAAAAAAAGGGGGGGAACTCACACATGGAAAGCTTAGCAAAAAGAGCTCAGGTGGCTTATAGAGCTAGACACGGAGCATTGTTTGATCCTGCTGACTAAAGCTGAGGTCTGGAAACCATAAGCCTTTAAAAGCTGTTTTAATGTTATAGTACAGGTCAGTATTCTCCATTAGAGGAGGCCACTTCCTCTAAGATCAGTGACTTATTTTTAGGAAAGTAGGAAATTGTAGTTTTTGTTAAATTCAGTGGTCAGACAGTTCACAAAAGTCTGCTTCTTTTCTCTCAAAAAAGCCAAAACTGAGGCGAGTGCTGCTGTGTGTGAGGCGTTACCTGTGCCTGACCTGAGTGACCTGCCCAGCTGTAATATGATACGCCAGCACGCGGTTCAGCTCTCATCGCTTGTTAAGCAAGCTGGCCAAGTAAGAGATGCAGCAACTCAGGCATCAAAAGCTGTCTTAAATAACAAGCTGAGAAAGGAAAAATGGTTTGCGTGTAGAAAGCCCCAAGAGGTCAATCAGTCATAGAAGAGACGGAGAAACATTTGGAAGAGAATCGTTGACATGTTGGTTTTTCAGTTGTGTTTGGAAAGGGTTTAATTATTTTGCCTTTTTCAATGCAAAGAAATAAAACCCCTGATAAGGCCTCTGCTCTATTATCAATGGGATCCAGCAATTCTTTCTTAATGTTTAATTTCTCTCTTTCCTGTTTCACAATCAAGTAGCACGCACATTTGTTTGATTGTTTGAGGCTCCACAACTTTGGTTTTTACTGAAAATTAATGGGATGGTTTCCATGAAAACTATCGATGACATTTGTTTCTTTTAGTAAAACATGTCAACAGTTATTTCACTGACTGAAATATTGTGTGACCATTCACATGTCTTCAAGAAGATTTATAGTCACTTTGAGGATTCTTTTGACCTTTTATTCAACATCATCATCACCAAATGATTTTTTGGGAGTGCTTTTGTAATGTTAGCATGCTAAAATGCCAATCTGAGATGGGAACATGATAAACAACATTATGTCGGCTTAACACAGCCATTGTGAACATGTTAGCATGCTGAAGTTTTAGGGCAGTGGGTAATTGTTGACAACATGCTACAAAATAGTTGGCAGCATTTCACCTTTTGCAAGAGTTACATGATTGACTAATTGAAGTTCAGTATTGTGTTACTTAACAGCGAGACATGCAATTAAGTGTGTAAAGCGTGAAATAGCTGAAAAACAAACAGCATTACAACAAAGGACGAGCTAGGGCTAGCTGGTAGCATGCTAATTTCAGTAGACACTGAAAAATGTATCATGAATTTGCAAACTAAAAAACAAGTGGCATTACAAGACAATATGGGTTAGGGCTAGTTCAGTAGATACTGAAAAATGTATTGTGGACTTCGCAAGCCACAATAAAAAATGGTATTTAAAGACAGGATGGGTAAGGACCAGCTGGCTATCAAGCTAAGAAGATACAGAATTTTCCATTAGATACTGAAATTGCACAGATTACATAATACATAGACCACTTGGACATAACATCAAAACTCTGCTTCTTCAATTTCTGTTGATGCTAATTTTCAGAATGTTTTACCTAAAATTGGACATTTCACCTTAACATTGAACTTAAAAAAAGGTTGTTGACTCTTTCATCCATAAATTTCGAAATGAAACATGCCTCTGTAGAGGAGAAAAGTACTTAGTCCTCCCAAAGCTAATAAACACTTTAAGGAAGTTGGAATGGAAACTTATGTTTTATACTTTAAATAGACTAATGAAAAAAGCAATCTCAATCTCATTTTAAATGAGTGTGATTAGCATCCACTCCAACTTTCTCACAACTGCTCGCCCAGTATGATCCCCTTCTTTCTCAGGTACTTTCCTTACCCGTGGTCAGGCGTTTTTTGAGGTGAGTAGATAGAAAACAGATGCTGGCTAACACACAGGAAGCATTTTAAAGGTTAAGATCTAACTGTTTGTGACACGCTGTGTCGATGTGGCGGGCCGGCCCGCCAGCTGCGTCTTTGTCTGTGAATAAAAAGGGCGTAACTGGTGACATTGTATATATTTTCACCTGTGTCCAATATAAGGATGAAGTTTTTGGATGAGAGCATCCTGCTGCAAACAAGCCGTGACCGAAACCAGGCGGCTGAACAAAAGGAGTCAGGCTTAAAATGATTGGTTTTCCTGGAGGGGGGGATTGCTGCCAGTATAGTTGAACTTATTAAATGTGCACACAGGGTTTTTAAAGTTTATTAAAGTTACTCTCCCGGGCCTATGTTTTTGTCGATTGAGTCATTTCCTCTTTGGGTGGGGATTCAGTCTAAATGTGTGTGCGCTGACAGAAATGTCTGTTATGTCCTTGTCCCTGTTACTCTGTTAATGTGTTATTGTCACTACAAATGTATGTATATGACTGGGCATTAATGTTCTCTTTTTGGGTGGGTTAGGATTACATTTTGGGTGTTCTTCTCTGGCCACGGAAAGCAGCGCTATCATCAAACAGAGATACACATTGTTCTCATTTAACTTTGCGTGGGAGCGCAGAGGTTTGGCAGAAAGCAGCAGAGGCCCCTAGATACAAAAAAACACGTTTAATTTAACATAACGTTAAAATGGAAACATTTGACAAATGACTTTTCACCATAAGTCATTGATGATTTGGAAATAACTGAAACATTTTTGGTATATTTTTTGAGTGACACAAAGCTTAGTGAGATTAGAATTTTCCTTGATCTAGTCCCAGAAACTATTAGTTTTCAGAATTTGTTTATCAGTGTATGGCTCACAGATGACTGAAAACATGTGTCTACCAGAAAGTTTCTCCGTCTCATAACAAGCGACAGCAGTTTATTTTCATGTACCATATTAGCCAGCCAATGAGATTTAAGATGTGTTCAATGGAGCAACATCCCCACTTATCATCCAGATGGTAGTATTTGCAATGAGGCAAGTCCTTTACACTACAAATGGCGCTTATTTACCCATACACACTCACACAATCACACTGATAGCCAAGGTTGCCCTAAACAGCCATGAGGGATGACAAGCATTGGGAGCAATTTGGGCGTCAGTATCTTCCCCAAGAATAATTCCACATGTAGGCTGTCATGTCCAGGGATTGAACCACCGACTTTCCAATCAGTTTACCAACTGAGCATGTGAGGCTAGTTCAGCGAGCTAACAGCAATAAGTTTAGTTGTTTCGGTTGGCCAAGGCCCAGAGTGGCCTGTCTACATTTGCTAACAAAGTGCCTGTAGTACTAGATAAGCTGTTAGAAGGGGAAGTAAACGTGATCGAACAAGCAGGGCTTTTACTGTTTCTTATTGGCTGTACTTTAGACTATCCCCATGGTACTACTGCATGGTGACTAAGTTACATTATGAAATTGTACCTCTTAATATTTCTATGAAGTTAGGAGACTTAAAGTCTCAAGGTCTGTCTTAAATAACCCTGCTTTCATCTTCACATGTTGTCATACTTAACATGTTGTCACACTTCATTAAGAAGCTTTCTTTCTGTAAGTGAGTCCCTATTTCGTTTGTATCATAAAACACAATTGTCACAAGTAAACATGGATATGATGAATGCACCATTTATCCATTTAATCTTTAATCCCCTGTTTTATGAGGAATTAATTAAAAAATAAAAAAGAAATAAATTCTTCTTTTTCAACTTTTTTGTTGTTTTTCCAAAAGACTGGGCATTTCTAACTTTGCCAATAATTTTTGGATTTTTCCCATCATGTTCTTTTCTTTCCCATCATAACTTTCACAATACAATCACATCAGCCTGATATGAGTTGCTGTAAAGCAGGCCCTATTCAGCTACCTGTTTTTCAGATTCCAAGGTAATCTTCTCATTCACATAGTCAAGCTTGGAGGCTGAGATTACAAACAAGCCAGTGTAATCCATCTGTGATTACACTTCTTTGTGTGTAAATGTGAGAAAGTGGTTTGAGTCTTAAGTAACAGTGACAGTAATGGTGCGGATTGGAGACAGCTAGCTGCAGCCTCCCCTCTGACTCCCCGTGAAGGATCCTCTAAGTATTTAACACTGATATATTTTGATATATTTAAAATTGATCCACTAACACAATTTTACCTGGATGTTTCACTGTATGTAGCTGGAATTATGACTAAAAAAACCTATAAAAGATGAGGGTTGAGTTGAGTGTTTGCCATTATGCAGAGTAGTGGTTCATTAAATTGGTTGCTGACAGTGGCAGCCACTACAGGGCCACTGAGTGTAATTGAGTGGAAAAGCTGGTTCATGCAGCAGTGTGTTTGTGGTGTGCTGACACGTTTGAACAGCAGGAGTTTAGCTCTCACTTGGGATTGACTCTATTAACAGGTATTAGTGCCCCTCTGCTACTTGTACACCTGTTCCTGCAGTGGTAAGCAACTACAACAACAACAACGTGTTTGCAAAATACTGACTCATCCACTGTTCTGTTTGTGGTGCAGGTGAACCGCTCAGTACCGTTAACACAAAATGCTAATTCAGTTTAGCAAACATGTCTATCATGTCTGACATCAAGGGAGATGTTGTTTTTAATGGGTATAGTCCAAATACTGCACAATCATTCAGCTTTGTGCTGAGCATATGTACAGCAAATATTAACCTTAGATCAGCAGACAATAGTTTAGCTTAACTTAAAGACCGGGATAAGCAGAAATGGAACAACAACTATTAATTCCTTTGCTCATTTTCAGGATTGAAATGGAGATTGAGATACTTTTTCCAAAACATTCAGACGTAGCTAACATGGCTGATCAGCTGTTTCTGCTCTGCTGGTGAAGACGAGCAGACATGAAAGAACAATTACAGGTTGCCAAATTGAATCCAATTCCTGAAGACTTCCCTCCATTTTCATTAGTAAGTGACCAAAGTTGTGCCATTGGAGACCTCTTTTTTTTTTATTATTGTTTCTTTCTTGCACAATCTCTACAATTGACAGATTAGCCTCCAGCAATACATTACACCGCCATCTTCTGATCAAAGTACATTTATGTTTATTCACTCTCAACCAGGTGATGGAAACATCCCTAATTTGGGTTTTTCAGATGTGAAATTTCAAACTTTCACTTCAAAATTTGATTTGACTTTAATGGAAGCATGGCTGTTGTCCAAAGAAAGCCTTTGTAAAACCACTATGTGTCATTAGACATTAGAGGTTTTGTAGATTATGTTACTTTTGGACCGGTTCAAACATCTGGCTAACTCTTTCCCCAGTTTCTAACCTGTATGCTAACTTAAGCTAACTGGCTTCTAGCTTTAGCTTCATACTTAGCTTCACATGAAATGTTTCATCATACTCTTGATAAGAAAGCCAAGAATCAGATCTCCCAAAATGTCAAACAACACCTCTAAGAATTGAATTACTCTATAAAAACAGTCCATCCTCATTAAAATCACATCCGATCGTGGCAACAATGTCTCAGTGCACTTGTTGCCCAGAGGGTAGAAACAGATCTCTGCCTGTTGACTGCTGACTTCAGCCCCAAGGGCCCACCTGTGAGCTGGTGACGGAAGATGTTGTCTTTACTGCAGCGTGCAGATAACTTTCTATCAGTTCTCCAGCCTCGGGTGGGACTTTAATATGATGAGAAGCACCTTTTATGTACAGATATGAAATTGGTATTGATTTCATCTGTTGGCACAAAATGAATTATCGCATTTCCCAAAATGTCAGGTATTCCTTTGAAGTGTCCAGCTCAGACCAAAATCTGAGCACAAGCAGATTTTTGTAGAATGATTTTAATCAGCTGTAACAGGCCAGTGATGCTGGCCAAGAAGAGTAAAAGCAGCGTAGATGGAGTGATGGCAGAGGGGAATTCTGTTAAAAGAGGGCAGAGAAAGATCTCAGGGCTGATGAGAGGGTGAAAACTACAAACATCTAAGTCATACCAAAGCTTTCACATGTCTTCCATCATCGATCCTCACTGTGTGCAGTGGTAAAATAAACACGCCATTGCCAATAAGCTTCTCTTTGAATCTCTTAGCATTGATTCTAAGGAGTGCCCCAGATGTGTGTTTGATACTCTTTCTTGAGCAACTGGCAGACAACATTTGGCACTCCTGAGCCACAATAGCACAATCTGTCCTGTCCCAGTACGCCACAGAGGGGTCATGGTGAGGGCAGAGGGGGCCAAAAAGACACAGGCTGCTTTCTCACTTATCATTTTTTTTGCAATACACCCACCATGTTCCGTTATAGTGTGATTTAAAGCTATTGTGTGGGAATGAGCTTTTACTGGTCACAATAATGTCATTATATGATTTGCAGCCCGAGAGCAGGGCACGGCGTAGTCGCTAACGCTCCCATTCCCGCGATGTGGAACTGTTGTGCTTGGATTCACAGGGGAGCTGTTTACTGTGGCACCGCTCATTCTAGCCATTGTTTCTGCACTCTTAATGACAGACCGGGCCACAATGGAAATCAAAATGGAGACTGTGTGCCAATGTGATATGCATGCAAACTAAAAGTTCACAGGGTGAGATATGGGCCTCGATGAGGAGACAGAAAAGCCATAAAAAGTGAGTGATTAAGATTTGAGTGGAATCAGAGGGATTCGGTTCCTTATTACATGAACATACTGAACAAATGTTATGAAATGACATTCACCTCCCGAACCTTAAACCTGGTTTCATTTATTTAAAAATCGCAAAATATTTTCCACTGCTTTATTTGATTTAATGTGTGGCAATGTTTTTTCTTCTTTCCATTGAGTAATGACTATAATTAGCCAGAGCACTGATGTCTGGATTGTCCATGTAATCTGCTCTGTTCAGTCTCTGGGATATTTAGACGGTCATATAAGTGAATCAGTCAGCACATCTGCAAATTAATGAGGCATGCTCCCTACAATTTCATGGTTTCCTCGCAGATTCAATGATTTCTAATGAAAATTTGTTGTAAGCAATGATTGAGGGCTTTGCCTGGAAACATAACTGACATCATATAGATTGTGCTCCAAAGTGTGAGGCAGCCTGCCAAACACGGGACATGTTGTCTTTGTATTATTGTATTATTATGTATAACAGTTCGGCCGCTGCAGTGTTTCACCGCAGTTTACATGCTGTCACTTCACTCACTAAGTAATGAGTACATTTCAATCACAGTCTTATTTGCCTGTCATGTCAAGGCCAAGTAATGCAGACTGAGGTGTGACTTTCTGCGGGGAGTTCCTTTGCTTTAAGGCTATTAAAAACACCAGTCTGACAGGCAGGTTTTCCCCGTAGGGCTTGTCAGTTACCCAGCCCGGTCATGTTCTCCAGCTGCCGATGGAGCGCCAAAGCTTACAGAAAACAAGTGGTGGTTTTGCAAGACAGGTTCCATTGACCCTGTGCCCTGTGTTTCCTGTTAAATCAGCGTTTGGTTAGACCGAGTTTTTGAGACAGACAGAGCGGAGGAGGGCAGAGCGGGTGAGGAGGGAGGTGCAACTGCTAGCCAGCTAGATAAAGGCTTGTGCCAAGGCCTGAGCAAATAAACAAGGTGATGATTATTTCAGCACACACGACTCGGCTAATTCAGAATGAATTAAGAGTGCCCCGGCTCACAGCGCCGATAAGCCAAACCCCTGTCGCTCTCAGCCCTCGCCTCTGTTTTCTTAACTAATGCCCTCCTCGCTCCCTCCCCGGGCCAGTTTAATCAGTTTAAGATCTGTGTTGGATCTCCTCACCATTCAGGAATGGAAATGTCAAAGCAAATTATAGGAATGAGTCTGTTCACACATCCGATGTGTGTTGGATTACACTGTACATTTATTGTAGTTTTTTTAGTGCTAATCTCCTGTGTTGTCACTTTATTTTGCAAACCTGTAGCAGAAGTAGATGACACACTGCAAAGTTACTTAGTTAGATAGTTTGGTAACACATTCTATGACACCCATGTCAATAATGCATCATAAAGACAATAGTCTGTATCAGGTCAAGCTCTGTATAATTATAGGCACATACAAATACTTTAGATTTACTGACCAATATTGCATTTTGGCATACTTATGATGTGCTTTAGGGGTAACCTCCTTTAATCAATTTACAATAAATTCTAACAGTGGTTATGATAAATTATAAAAATATGTTTTACAACAATGAGTGTTATAATACACTATGATCATTTTAAGAATAATGTCTGTTTATGACCAACAATTTTAAAGGACACATGACCATAAAGTCACTATGAAAAGCTTTATTAATTCTAATCCCTAAATTGACTCAAATTATAGATAAAACCTGGAATAATTACATTTTCAATTGATAATTATCCAGTACTGTAAACTCTAATAACACATTTGAGAATGTTTGCGATGCATTACAGACATGGGCTTAGAAAAAATCAATGTCTGACCAAGCATTATGACCTATTTTGAAACTTCACTGCTGTGAAGTTAATATAACTTCTGATTTAACTTCAGACAATGTGAGATTTTTGAAGATTTGTAGCAGGTTTCTATAACAAAAGCCAAACTTTTACTCAGTGTCAGAGTGACATTATGCTTTATACATACCCCTGGCAAGCAGGATCGGGATTTATTTTATGAGATGATGCACTGGAGCCATGCCGTTCTTGCACAATATAAATAATCTTTCACTCAATAACCACAGCAAGCAACTACTCCTTAAAATAATCCAATTAATCCTCCCCTTTTAGGCAAGCTCCCCTTATTTTGAGACTCATTCCAAGTGGATGGTTTGCAGATGTTTCCTCGCTGAGACTCATCAGTGAACTTCAGTACCATGCCGGGCTTGGATTACACACTTTTTTGGTTTTTCTCATGGTGAGATGGAGCTGAAGGTAGATAAAAGAAGGAGTGTTATTCTATGATTAGAGCCGGGGCAGCTCCTTAATGACCCCCCCTCGCTCCCTCCCCCTTCCAGATCAGTCATCGGCCGTCTGGTCTCTCTGGCCAGCATCACGTAGACCACAGACCTCTGGTCCCCATTAGTACCCCCCTCCCTCCCCTCTCCCCTCTTGTACAGTATCTCTGAGTCCGATGCTTGAAAAACCCAGGCGGGTTCCGTTCCACATTAGCTCTCCATGATGATTGAGCAGCGCTGAGTTTCCCCTGCTTTGATGCCCAAAAAGTCCCAAGATAAAGACACTGTGACATTTATATGTAACCATTAGAGCTGCTTCAGTCTCAGGGGACTGATTCAAATAGTGGTGTTTAGAAGAGTTAGCATGTATGTATATATACTTGATTATGCATTCACAAGGTATGAGGATCTCTGTGCATTCTTGTGTGTCTTGCTCTCATGATCTGAAGGCACCGAGTCAGAGGAAACAGAGCTCAGGGGAAATGAGACTGTTCCTGTTGTCGATGTTGTCACCATGACCAAAACGAAGCAAAAGGAACCAATGACTTCATCACCATTTCAAAGGAACCACTACATCCACACCTTGACAGGATCTGGATCTATATTACACCATAGCTCTGGATATGATGATTCATTTTCTGTTACTTTCCACTTGTTACCTATTGATAAGGTTATTATTATACAACAAAAATAGCTCTTTTTTTGATAGGGCACACCCATGACCATGGCCCCCCAAGCAAATTGTCTGAACTGTACTTTATCGCTTTGTAGAAAGTATTTCAGTGATTGTTCTTATTTATTGATATCTGTCCATTCAACTGTCTCAGCCAGGTCTCCCTTGTGAAGGAGTTCTTGATCTCAGTCTGTATTTTTTCTGGTTAAATAAAGGTTAGAAAGCAAACACATGCCAAATTATTACCATTCACGGAAGAAAACTGGGGTTGCTAGTGGCCGGAGGAATTTTTGTTGCTCAGACTAACCAACTGATGACAGAGTGACCTATAGGGCTTCTGATCACAACTACAAGTATCATATTTGTGTTCTTTTATTTTGTCCCTTAGCAATGTGATGCACTTCCAAGCTTTTTCATTTTCTGGTTATCTCCCTTGTGAAACACAGTGTTTTGTCTGAGACAAGTATCTTATCTTAGCTGCCTTTGACATACATGTCTGATTGTTGGTCAAGTGGAAACCACACTGTGTGTGGTATCAAGCACCGGTGACGTATTATCCCTTCCTCCTTTGTGACTCTGCATGTCTGTTTCCACTGTATCTCTTACTGAGCTCCTGAGTGGAAATTCAGGTGTTTTTTCCTTCATTCTTACCGGGAACTCACCACCCTGTTTATGGCATTGTACCTAAATAGGAAATACCCTCCAGAAATCATATTGTTTTTGCTCAGTTCATGTCTGACGCCAGTTTCTCAGTCACAGATAAAAATCTCTTCTCTCAGTGAAAGAATTCTTTTAATATTTTGTTGGGTTGACTTATACTTTCACAGATCATATGACGGAGCACATGGTGTTAATTCATGGTTTATCTAATATGCAAATGAGAAACCTACAATTTGCCTCCAACCACTTTTCCTGAAAAGCCTCTAATTGAACAAGTAAGACAAGCCAGTATTCACAAATATGCATATTCTAGTTGTTCAATTGCATAACAACAGTGTCTGCAATACTTGTGAGTACTGGCCCAGTCCCTGTTGGTCAAAATAGTAACACAACCAATCAGAGAGCTCTCTCTATCTCTTCCCATCCTTGGAAATCTACTGAGTGACAGTGGCCATGGCAACAGCCCGTCTCCGTGCGGCTCCCTTGCACCCCCGCTGTGCAGCGTTTGATGGCAGTTAAACGTGTCGTGGAGTAATTGGGTTGTGGACCGGATGAGAAATGTCCCCTAAGGTGTGACAGAATGTGAGAAATGGAGCAGGTGGTGGAAGCCCAGAGGCTCTCCCACAGCCATCGCAACACTCAGACCAAGGGTTGTTTCCTTACCAGGTGTAAAGCTCCCGCTCTGTCATCCTGTCTGTGTGACAGCATGGAGGGTGCACAGGTCTGAAAAATAACATCATCAGTGTGTTCGGTTGTTAGATAAGGGATGTTACAATGCACTGTGGCATACTGTGATATTAACTAAATCTGAACAGTTATGGCTTCAAAACCAAAGATTTTTGATTAAAAATGCCAGTGGGTGCCACTGATGTCATTCACACCCTCAGAGATCTCAACGGCAGTCATTTTTTTCAGAGAAGTGGAAATTGGAGTTGTAGTGCTCTAAAATATTTGAAGAATTTTGTCTTCAGCCAAGTTCCCCACCCTCTAGCAACCACAGTGTTCGCCACAGGAGGCTGAAATGTGCCACGGAGGTCAAGAATGTGTGACAGAAGATGAGGGTGGGTTTTCCCTGTGCCAGTTGGCAGGGATATAATTGTGGGAGTGGACTATTGCAAAAAGGTTACTTCCTTATGGATTCACAGACTATTTTGTTGAAAGATTGTTCATAAGCCAAAGAACAGCCAATTAACTGTTCACGCCAGTTACCAAAAATGTTGGGTGGCAGTGGGAGTGGCCTGTAACACAAAGGCAGGTAACTACTACATGGATTCATGTACAGTGGCCAAACTAATGAACTGTGTGTCCCAGGCTCTTGTGGGAGGTATCACTGGTCTCAGCAGAGTTTCTGTTTTAGAGGTGTGAGTTAACCCCGCCCCCCACACTTTAGCCAAGAGCCTTTCATAACACATAAAATGTCATACAATAACTACCCAGTAGAGAGTTGTTTTTTGCAGTAGCTCGCTCTGTCAGACAGTCAGTCCACAATTATATCACAGTTTCTGGGGACCTGACATTTTGTGTGTGTGAATGCATCTACTTGAGAATGCATGCAGAGATGAAATAACAGCTTTTTAAAATGTGCACTTTTTATGCAAATAAATATCTACTTGTATAAAACATGTTTTTTTAAGAAATGCTTTTCTAATATTTCACAAAACCATATAGTTGATTAATATTCACAGTCAAAACAGCAAAGCAAATCTCAGCTCAAGGTCAATTTCCTAGTGTGTTTTGTTGCTTTTTACTGAAAAGAAAGACTTTCATCAGCTGATAGTTTGCATAGTTGTCATGAGCTGTGGATGTTCAAACATAAATTATGTTAAGCACTTAAAGGATATCTAGGATCGATGCACATGTTTCATTACATTTCGTGATGAGCAAGATCACAAGCCATCTACAGCATCTTCAAAGCATGTAGACGTCAAACAGCCACTAGTATCCCCAAAATGCACACCTGATCCAACTCAATTGACAGAAGTGATCCAAATGGATCTGAGTTTCCCGTGTCCTGGCAGGTGAAGAATGCTGTAACTGAGTAGCATAAGCCTATCAGCGTGTGTAGAGACGACATCAGACGGATGCCATGTGAAAGGAACGAGCTGTCACATTACACTTGTACCAACATCCATGAACAGCACCGAGGCCATGCCAAACACGATCAGGTGTCACAGTGGCAGCAGAGGCCGGCCAGGTGCGTGACATCACACAGTATCACAGCCCAGAGGGGTGATGCCAGCAGGGCTGCCATGTGGCACAGCAGGAAGCACGGCCACACCAGCAGGTCGGAGAGGAACATCTAACATGTTTCATTACCTAATATCAAGTGGTTTGGTCATTCCATGATAAAATGCTTTGCACTTTTACTCTGCTTAATGAATGCTAATGAATTATAGACAGTTGTGACTGAATGGTTGAAACATAGCCGTAAAAGGTCAAAGGTCAACTTCACTATAATAATATGCAGCAAAAACTTATCTGGCCATTATTTTAACATTATAATTTAGGAACAGAATAGGGAGGGTGTGGTTGGACATTTAATTGGTGATACAAATTTTGGTGCTCACCTTGAAACCTTTGTTGTGATTGTCTTTTACTTTAATAATTCATGTATTTTTTTTATTGAACAAAGTTATACAAACCCACAATTTTACAACACTTTTTTTCAAATTACACACCTTCCACCTCTTAGATATTTTGTGTTCAAATCCTACAAAATGTATCAAATAATCTATATACACTTCCCTGACTTTTTCTATCTTTTTACATTATTTTACACCAGCTTCTCATCCTGCTGTCTTATTTTCAGTCAGATCATGTGTTGTACATTCTCTTGACCAACCAATTTGTACCACGATTTTTTACTTTGATATATTTTCTTTATATTGTGGTATTGCAAAAAAGATACATTTGTGAGGTAATGGAACAAGTATTAGATTGTCAGGACCACAAAAGCAACAAATTAAAGGAGGGAAGTCTTTAGTTGAACTGCTCTACATAGACATCCTGTGATACAGGGTCAAGAGCCGTCATTACTTGGCTGTAAAAGGCCAGAAGCTAAACACTGCTGAGAACTGATCTAACAGTAGAACACTCAACAACAAAAAAAAGTTTCCTTTTACATCCACACTCCATAAAACATTTCCACACACTGTGGCCATGTTTGAGGCATTCAAAAGCTTTACTTGAGCCTTTGGAGCCATGAACCCAAATTGATAAACAAAAGACTCCCAGTTCCTGCGCTTGGCACCATAAATCCAGAGTGTCCACAGCATGAAGGAAGTATGTTTAAATCATCAGTGAAGTGCTGTTGGTCATTCAAAAGGAGAAATGCATTTCCATAATACTCTTAAGGATAAACACAACTACCGGACTGACTGGGATACAATGGTGTGAAATTGTACCCTGGTGCAGGACATCTAGCCGACATAGCAACAACACAACGCAGTGTGCCAGTCGGAGGGATTAAGTTGTTTTGAAGCCACAGTTGATTGTACAGCAGATAGTGAGGGAGGGAGGCAGCCCATACAGCCAGATAATGGTGTGAGATAGCCTCCCACAAAGCTGCTTCGCCAAGAGCCTGGCCATACTGGGAAGTGCGTTTGTATTTGTGTGTTTGTGCGCGTGTGTACTTTACGCAGTACGTGTGAGTTTACGTGTGCTTACGTACGTGCGTCCATCTGTTTGTATACACATGGTAATCTGATTCATCCGCGAAACTTGAGCCGGCTCGCCCACCACGTGTTTAATTATTCAAGGTGCTTTGGCTGAAAACTCGATCACCTGGAGGATCCGTTCTACCGCCACGAGCGCCCCCGTTAGAGGGGGGAGGAGGGAGAGAAAAGGAGACCACTGGAAAGGAAAGAAGATACCACACTTGCTCTCTGTGGTATGTTCTCCTAAACAGGCAGAATGAATTATACAGAGATGGTGTAGAAGACCTTAGGAGCCGTGTGCAAATCTGCAAAGCCGTCATTATTGTGTAGAGGAATGACTGGACACAGTCACAGATTGCTAGGGAATTAAATACTGTAACAATCCTAATTATCCTAAGTTTTATGACATCCATGTCTAAAATGCATTATAATCTGCCTATAGAACTACATAGTTACACTAATAAGCATTTCTAATTGTTCATAATTGTCAGGTACCATCATACTCATAAATCCCATAGTTGAAATATAATGTAATTGTTTTGTTGTGCATTGTAATGTGAATAGAGTCATTCTCAATGGTCATCCGGTGTTTTTTCAGAGAAGTAATAATGTAAAGCATATACCGGTATAATGCATTAAAAGCTGGTTATAGGTTTGATTCATGTAAAGGAAAAAGAAATGATTTAATCAATGCAAGATCAAATGTTCTCAAATAATAGAATTTGATTTTTTGTTCTCACAAAAAAATGCCTCTAAACATCAAACTGATCCAAATTGTAAATGGAAATTAAAAAAAAAGGACTATACCTGTATGGTTATACATCACTATAAGTAGATTGTATCACATTATAAGTATGTTTATTATGCATATTATACATAGACATGAAATAGCTCAGTTTGTGACCAGCAACTATGACAAAATATGCTACTTGACCCTACAAGTCATTAAGAAATGCTTTATAATGTGCTCTGGTTATTGTTATTAAGATTTATGAATTCTTGCGAGTGCTTATAACTATGATAATTTCGTGCTTTTAGCAGAGTATTTACTGTACTCATTGAAAGACGTGCGTCATCGAAAGTGTTGATCCTTTCTAAAAAATGGCGTGTCCCTGGTTTGAATCCAAAGACATCAACTTCCAGTATCCTCCTAATCCCCCATGGTTCTCCAGCAGCTGCCTTGATTTCATCCAACCTAATTTGCAGAGGAAAGCAAATTGTGGGCATTTGACCATCTGGTCCTACGCCTATCCCCAAAAATAGAGTCTTTTCCTGCCCAGTCAGAGGTCCCAATTTTATTAACAGCATTGGGCAAAAGACACCCGGGAATTAACCCTCTCCCTAAGTATACCATGGGGGCAAGAGCCCCGGCTCTGGAGGGGAAGTCAAGCCATGAAAATAGTGATTTGTCGGTGTCGTAGCTGTGAAAGGCGTCTTCCCAGGGAGCAGAGTATCTCTATAAGCCTCCAACTGGCAGGGAATTACTTGGTTCAGTAGAGCAGGGTGCTAAGGCTGTTCAACATCCCTGTGCCATCCAGGCCTGCAGGATCACGAAGCCTCATTTGGGCCAAAAAAGACCCTGAGCTACTTATTCTGGTTCCTGTCAGCCCAGCCAGCTCACACCGCCATGGTTTTGGTGAAATTCTGTGGTTAACCTTCTCAGGAGAGTTTAGTCGGAAGAGTGTGCATGTAATATAATCATAATATTAGCTATGCCAGGCAATTCATGTTTTCTTTCCCATTTTCCTTTAAACCACATCCCGGGGGCACAGAGAAAATTGACAGTTATTATGGGGCAATATCCTGCAGTATGATGTACTGTTATTTAATGATATCATT
>JAOWBC010000383.1:4543472-4556108 GCA_028566105.1 Hypoplectrus providencianus | reverse complement strand
TTCTTTCTTTCTTTCTTTCTTTCTTTCTTTCTTTCTTTCTTTCTTTCTTTCTTTCTTTCTTTCTTTCTTTCTTTTACATGAACATCTTCTAATTAGAGTATTAAATTCATTTCAAACCCTTACCATGAATTGATTTCTAAATGGGCTTAAAGGGCACATGCACAGGGGCCCAAAGTGTCAGGGGCCTCTGCCTTTAATTACAAAATGACACTCAAAGAGACACTTACCAACCAGAAGGAAACTCAAAATGACCACAAAGAAACATAAAGCAACTACAAAGAGACACACTAGACTACAAAAGCAGCAAAACAACTACTAAAAAATGCCATAAAACAACAAAAAGATCAGCTGTGAAGAGCCGCAGTGACACCAAAACAAACCTGAGAAGCCACCATACAGAGGGACAAGGGACTGGACGAAGAGAGAAAATAAAACAAAAGAACTTTATTTTTTGTATTGCTTATATGTAGCAGAGGTGATGGGGCCTTATTTAAAAACTACCGACTTGATGATGTTAGAATGATCTCAGTACATGATGTAACCCTTAAACTGAAGTGAAAACAGAATTATTGAATCAGGTTTGAAGGGTTTGCTCATAACAACATGGATATGCAACTTAAAACATTTTTGGACATGTTTCTTTTCCCAGCTTCTTTGTGAGCCGCACACCATTCTCTTTACCCACAATGCCAATGTCAAAACATATTTTTGACATATCTCTTTGTTTCCATAGTAACGGAGTGTAGCGCTAGAGGATAGGCAACTTGAAAAATTGCACATTAGTGGATATTCTCTACCACTTTAATGCCTCTCTGCACTGTGGTCCCTCACCTCTGACTCCATCTATCCATCTTTCCATCGCTGCTTTTCTCAAGGCCGTGATCCTTCACCCTCTGCCACTTGAACACCCACAGCGGCTGTTGTATTTCATAAGAGGACTTTGTGATGGTCATTGACCCCTACTGGTCACCTCCAGAACAGCATCCTACTGTAAACTGTTCCCTGATGTCATTTTAAAAAGAACTTGTTTTATTGTGCTTTAAATCATGCATATCTGCAGAATATCACTCTGCTATCAGACATTTTGAAGTTAACTGTCTAAATCCTTGGTCTAAGATGGATAAACTGTTTTTAAAAGCTAGTCTTGGTGTTTCACATTCAGCTTATAATAAGGAATAAAGGACAGCTTTCCCTCCTGGCTGGTCCTTTTGTCCAGATCTGCTTTCAGCTCCATCCCTCCCTCTCTCTGCCTCTCTCTTCGGCCCACTCACACTCCTACGCAGCGCTTATCTACCTCTCACCTACATCCTCCTCCTCTCTTCTTTTGCCTCTCTTTCTAACTCTCTCTCTCTCTATCACACACACTTCTCTAAGCCCCTCTCAACAGCCAATCAGCGGCGCTTCTATGCCAACATGCAGCACAACAGGGTCCTGTTATAACTTCACATCGTAATGGGAAAAAAAGACAGAAAATATAGAGAAATTGGGTGACTTCAGCTGATGGTGATCGGGCCACAAACTGCAGGTAATAGTATCAGTTGATAGCATCAGTTCTGTATTTTCATGACCACAAATAATAAAAAGTATGGAAATTAGAAAACTAAAATTTCTGCAGAATCTTATTATAATATTGATTGAAACCTAGAAAAAAAGCATTTCCTTCTTATAAATATCGTCCACATGCGATGTGCGCATAAATGCATATGATTTGCATGCATACACACACACACAGACATGCACACACTGAGGGTAAGGCAGTGGAGTGGCTCCCATTTACACACGACTGTAAATTACCCAACACTTCTCAATCAATTATTCATAATCCGTAATTAATTATGAAACGATCAGTAATCCAACACCAGTCCACTCGGCTTGTGGTTGCCTAGTAACCATGACCCATATTAAATGCCACCATTGTTGCCCGTAACCAGAGCGCCAATTTTTTTTCCCACAGGGCTTCAGGCCTGGGGGTATTATAGTGGAGAGTAAATACATGCGTGTGTGTGTACATGCAGAATGGATGCCTGGGTGTACGCGTGCGGCCATATCATACTGGTAGCTTTGAAGGTTGATCACACAGGGTAAACAAGCGAGGCTGATTAATAATGCAGTATTTTGGCTCGTGCCGGGAATGAGTTGTGGCCTGCTAGAGCCCACTAATGGGACACGCCACGGGGAGCACGAGCAAAGAGCACGGCGCTCACAGCCAGACAATGATGGTATAACACGTCTACGGGGACACATAACTGCACAGCGCACTACTTTGTCGGCACTTGTTCTGGAACTGCATCAGCAAGTCTCCGTATGGTGCTCTGGAGGCCCCAATGAATGATTTATAACAGTTTTGGGGTGTTGAGTGGCCATTTTTGGGAGGAGAGTGTACAGTACATCAGTTTCCCTGCACTTTACCGCAACAGCACATTAAAATTGACTGCCTGCGTCTCTTCCTCCTCTCTGTGTCTCTATTCCCTCTTATTATCTCTCTCCACTGATGTCCTTTACTATTCTGAATTCTCCACCGCTGTCTTTTTAAATACAACTTCCACATCCTTTTTCCACACCAGGAGATAAACACAGCTTGTGTATATATAGAAGCTGTGTTTTTTACTTGTCATGCCATGCCTGTGACATGTAAATATATCCTTCGATCTGGGGAACATCCTGCCTCCAGTGAGAAAATGAAACGTGTTTGTTTGTGCACGCCTCGCAAGAGGTAGCCGTATTTCCACAGCGTGAATCTGTGTGGGCCTGTGTGGGAGGCTAAGGGAGACAAAGGTGAGAGGAGTGAGGGAAAAAAGTCAATGACATAAGAGAGATGGAGGAAGAGAGAGGAAAGGCTGAGAGATAGAAAGAGAAGTGTGAAGAATGGAGAGAGGGTGGGTGGGGTGGAGGTACGGAGGAAGCGGTGAGCACCGTGTGACCAGACTGCGGTTCCTTCCTCGCCAGCCTGAGAACCAGGAAGTAGAGCTGCTTGTTCTTGCATTATTGGGACTAACAGGAAATGCAAAGGTCTTCAGGAGGGGTAAAGTGTGTGTGACTGTGTGTGTACAGACAGTGCTTGCTGTTGTTTCAGCTAATAATTGCCATTATTGCACACAGATCAGTGCACCTTCCTTTAAATATGAATTAAAGCTGCTATGATGAATATTTTTTGTGCAGTGGATTAAATTGTGATATATGTGTTAAAAGGCATTTGTGTGGTGACAAACTAACAAAGAATTATTAGCTAACTCTGAGGTTTGTAGTTCTATAGAGCCATTTAGCACATTGAGCATCATTGTTTTGGTGTTCTCCTTCGTACTGGTTGGATTTACTCCAATTGTTCTCCCCAACATCGTTGCCCAGCAGCAAGCAACTGTCATTAGCAGTAAGAAATCTAATGAACAGGCCATATACTTACTCCCCAGTGCTATATGGCTAAAATAAGTAACATAGGATTGTTTAGGATCTAGAAAGCGAGATTTAAGAGTTGGTGGAGACCATAACTGAAGAAAAAGAGAAAAGCAGTTATTGTAATGGGAGGAACAAAGACAACCTTCATGTAGTGCTAATGTTGCTCTGTATGAATGTAATAGTAATAAGCAGCTGTTTCTTATTTGTTTGCTACATGGACTTTATAGCTCCTTATATGTTTCATGCCTTCCGTCTATACTTCTACCAGAAAAGATTTCTACATGTTGTGACACAGTTTAAAGCTTAGGCCCTCTGACCAAGCTGCCATACTTGACAAACTGGGAGTGAGAAAGGGCTGGCTTGTAACTTGTTTTCACCAAATATTTGCTTTTGCAAGGGATTCAAATGAAATCCTGTGGCATTACATAAAACAAACTCACAAAAAGTCATGTGGTAATAACACTGACTCAGCTGTTTCTTTCTCACCATCTAAAAAGGACTGGTGCTGAATGTGCTACTTTTCTAAACCCCATTGCAGCCATCTTTCTTTTAGTGTTGCAGTGTCATTTTTATATATGGGCTTTTTATGATTTGTAAACAGTTTGATATGATACCCCAGAGGCGGTTGTGCTGTTATTGCCATTTCAGACCAAAACAGAAACACACAGCTAATGATTCAGTGGCCCTATAACGCTCAAGAGTTAGATTTCTCCCCCACTTTCATACTGCAACCCATCAAATGCAGTTGATGCTTCATATCCTCCAACATGTCATCGACTCAAATCCATCCAGCAGAGTTCCCACTGAGATTCCCCACTTTGATTGAGAGTGTAGAAATTAGGCTGCGACACATCACTGGGGATCCATCGCTTAAGGCTACGCCAGGCATGTCGCAACCGCCAGGCTGTGTGTGGATTCAGGGCCTGCTCTGATTGTTTCTCTACTCCTGGGCCGGGCCTTTATTCTGTTACTGCATATAAGGCATTTCCTCAACACATTTCCAGCTGAATAAATGAATGACATCTAAAGGGAGATGTTAGATCAGTGGATATGGCCTGCGATGTGGGCTTCTAGCAAGCCAAGAGATCATCAAAATAATCACTGTTGCCTGTGCAAACAGTGTGCAGGTGCTCAGGCACAACACAAGATGAGACAGGGCCCCCCACGCCAGCTCGCAAGGGCCAGGGAGCAGCAGGTTGCCTTGGGAACCCTCGGCTCCCTCTTTCTTGTCATTACTCCTTTGCACACTCCCCCTTTTTAATCTGCACCATGCTTTCACTGACAACCCCCATCCCCCTTGATATATACACACAATACATGCATGCACACACACATATAAAAGCACTGTGACACACAAGCAGGCAGGCAGAAATATGGGTGCATGAGCGCATGCACTCACACACACGCATGAACATCAGGCCTATAAAGATAAACATGCTATTATATCCATCACTGAGCCTGTAAACCCTGTATCAATCCGTGCCTACGCTCTATTTGGATTTCTGGCAGGAATCAAATAAAGCCATTGTGAAAGACTATTCCTCGTATATACTTTATTAGTCTTACAATACAGATCCCTTCTTTAGAAATGCTAATTTCTCTATTTTAACATATTATTTCATAAGATTATTTTTGTCTTTTTTTTGTTGTACGTCTCTATTGTTTTGTATCAAACCCACCCTTGTCTTTTTGGCTCTCAACCTTCATTGTAGCATAATCAAAGCCTCCTTGAACAACCCCCAACCCCTTACATCTCAACACCCCCTCCCACCTCGTCAAGCCACACATTTACTTATGTATACATAATATATACAACTCTGAGGTCGCCCGGCGGAGGATGTGACCCGTGTGTAGTGCAAAGCTCGCTCTGATTGCCCATTCAAGAGCAGAGCGAGCGGGGTGACATGTTGTTGGCAACCTCCGGAGAAGTGCCCTGGCTCATCACCAAGCCAAATGACGCCACTTTGAGCTCCTCAAGCTTGAAATTGTTCACATAGTAAATCTTCATGAAATAATGAACAGCAACCTGTTTTTGTTCCAGGGCGCGGTGGTAAATCAAACCGTGAGTGTTAAGATTTGGACAACGTGTGTGTTTTTATTTTGATAGAAATGTTCCTTTTATGTAGTGTGAATGTAGGCTCGGAATATCGTGGCGATATATCAGCCCTGCTCTGCAGCCTCTGGTATGATGGGTTTTATTAAGGTGACTGTGGGGCTTGATTAAATGTGGTTTTGCCTGCAGTATATCAAGAAATATTGAAAGTGTTTATGATATGTTTGGCTCCAGGCGTAGACAGCATTAGGATTGCATGGGCGGTGTGCTTTACACTGGAACTCTACTGCCTCTCAGTGGGCAGGGGCTGACTCAGAGGGAGAACACTTTGATCTCACATCTGGAACTGAGAACACATCTGACAACGTATAAACCTTAAGAAAAAGACAAAATATGGGAAATACGTCAATACTTTGAAGGAAAATGTTCTGCTTCCAGCTTCTTAAATGGGAGCATTTGCTGCATTGTGCTTGTTCTTTCTTTATGTGATCGTAAACTGAATGCATTTGAGGTTGCGATTGTTGAGCTAAGTGAGACCGTAGTTAAGGGTGTGGTTCTCTTTGAAAAACACATTTCTTTTTTCATTATAACCATGTAATTGATTTATTTTTACCACTACATGCAAATGCTTGCAGACTGTATTTCACAAATTTAAGTTACAGTAATCGCCAGATGCTATTTTAGACCTGTTATGACTTTTATTTATTTATTTATTTTTGCCCTTGTTTTATCAAGTTCTGTACTTCGCATTTCCTTTATTTGTCCTTCCCCATACTTATTAAGGCACTTTTTTTTCTCTAAAATTTGAGCATAAATGAACAACATAAATAAACATGGTAATATATTAATTAACTTGTAAAAGTGGGCTGATGAATGGACAAAATAAGCTATTTTTTAGGATGCCATATTAGATTAGGTAATATTACAAATGGAATTTCTTTTTTTTCCCTGCTATTTTTGGTTTCACTAGTGTCTTTTAATGTTTTTATCAGTCAGAAAATCCAAAATTATTCAGTTTATTATCATGTATGACACAAAAAGCATTAAATTCTCAAATATATTAATTACACAACTGGAAAATGTTAAGGCATTTTATTTTATTTTTGTTTTTAAGAATTAAAGGTTTATTTGATGACCAAAAAGGTTGCCAAATAATTTTTTTGAAGACCGACTGATCATTGAATTACTTAGATGCTGGAGATTTATAAACCAAGGTGTCTTTTACTAAATGCACAAATCTGATTCCCCATTAATCACAATTAGAAATCTGACATTTACTCTAGCCGGAAAAACATTTTTTAGATTGATTTGTATGTCATTACCTCTTTATGTGCCAGTAAATGCAATAAATTGCCTGTCTCCTTCGCAGATGAATTAAAAAGAAATGTGACATTTGGTAGCGGCCCCGCTGCTGTGGAGGTGTGGTTACCTTCATTTAGTATCCCAAAGTCCAAATCTCCTGCTCTGGGAGGTGCCAGATGTAGTATAAACTCTTGCAGGGAGTTGGCTTGGTAAACACACGACACTTCTGGTTATCTGGCTGACACTGAACACACACACACCCACGCACATACACATTCATACACATCCAGTCATTTTGGGTCATGGGAACGCGACGGTGAGCTCACGCTGTGTTTATTCTGTATGGTTTCCTATTTGAATGTGTCCTTCTCACGGGACTGTTAATGGCTTCCCCTTTCCCAGGGCAGGGCAGAGCGATCAGACCTTATCCAGGTCATGCCAGGGGGGCAGGAGGTACCAGGAAGAATGAAGTAAGTCCTGAACCCTGCATCCTCCTTAAGGACTCCTTCTTCCAAAGCTTATCCAGGAATTGATAGAGCAGACATGCCTCAAGAAATATGAACTGTGATTCTTGAGAGCCTGAGGACTTTTTGGGGAGGGTTTTCGCAGCCTGTTGTTGTTGGCGTTATCGTATGCATTCAGACATTATATCTGTGTTGTAGCAGAGACAGCTTACAGACTTGATAATGAAATATCTCATTGATTCTGGAGAAAAAATAAATGAGGCACAGAAATGCTACCTTCATTTGTAGTCACATCAGCTTCGGTTCACGCTAGATGTAGATAAATGCTGAATAATATTAGTGTAGAATTCATACTGGAGATTTATTGACAAAGGTTTTCTGTGGCGAGAGACCTTACCCCTTCAAAAGTCTCGCCTGAAGGTAAAAGGATGTATCTTAGCAGAGGGCTACAGGGGAATTGGCCCTCCAAAAGAATGCAAATGTGACATTTCAGGTTGAATAATCTTCAGCGGTCTGGACAAATGTTGACATTTTGTGGAAGTGATCCAACTTCATAGACTGACAGTAAGCTGGGCTCGTATGCTGCTTTGGTTTCCGTGGGAAACTTCTAACACACATGTGGCAGGTAAAACTCCATCCTGTGGAATACAAATAAGGTATGTGGATGATTGCAGGGGAGCTTTTCACCACATGAGGGCGCTATTGTTAGATGATTGCTACTTCGTCAAACAGTGGACACCACAGATTTCAGAGCAGCAGATGTCACACAACACATTCATACAACCAAGTGCAGTACTTGTAACTGTATAATTTATTCATAAGGGTCTTGGAGGAAGAAAATAATCCAACTTTCAGAGGAGGTCACGGGAATTTATATTGAATATATCCATCCTGCATAAACACACACATCTGCTCACATAGCTCAGAGCAGGGGATTGCTTACGCACATTCCCTGAGTGCCCTTGAGAGAAGTTTTGAGCGCCGCTGCATAAAGAAAAGATAATGGCCTTAGACACCACAGATTAGAATAGCTCACATCCTCGACTTGCCAGCAAATGGACTGAAATGTTAACTTAGATATTTGAACTGCCCTGGATCCAGAGGTGCCTGAGGTTGCTATGGGAGTGAAATGAAACATGATAAGCACTTTAACTAGAGAAGTGAGGTGAAAAACTGCCACTGGTATCTCATTAAAAAGCCAATGTTTAGTATGGACTATATTAAGCCGGCTATCGATCTGCCTGAGCCGTGCACCTGGATCGATCTGTTCAGTGAGGGGCCTGCTGGGTAATATCCCTGCCCCGTAGGTGCTAAGAGGAAAGGTCACACCCCCTGCTGCCATCCATCTATTTTTTACCTACACCTGTCTTAACTTGAAGTTCTTCCCTTTGGTCGCTTGCAGATCACATCTTATTATTCACAGCTGCCTCTCATTCTCCACAGACAGTTATCCTGATGGCTCTGAGACAAACATCGTTATCATTGATTGTGCTGGCCACATTATCTGCACTCTTATATTGTTGTTCGTATGTTGCAATTACAGGTATTTTCACACTTGGTGAGTTTCAGATGAAGTGGTAAATGGGGAGCACTTTGCAAGTTGATGGCTACGTGAACGATCCAGATACTGATAGAATTGTTTAGTCAGTTTTCTCCAAACCTCTTAAATCTAGACCATTTATTTTGTTAAAGCCGTTGAAAACAATATAAAAATGGATCATTACTATTTATAATGTTTGCATGTGTATGTTTGAAGAGAATTTAACTTCGTTGCAATTTGTCAAGGGCTTTCTAGTGGCTCTTTCGCTGCCACTTTCCAGCAGCTATTTTCTGTGAAAACACTCTGAATTTACCTGCTAAGCAATAGAAGCCAAACCAAGGCTTTCTCTAAAAATGCAGACTTGTAATAAAAAATGCTCTATTTTTACTGTCCAACAATTGATTTGAGTCTCTGAAGCATAGACCGTTTGTTACGATGGACATGTCAGCTTCCAAAAACTGAAGCCAAAAGCCCCCTGGTGGCTGGCTGCAGTCTAGATCATAGGCCATGATCCCTTGAAATTAGCAGATGGAACATGGTCCAAGCTACAAAATCAAAGTCAGCATCAAATACATCCATAAGTCCATGCATTTAAGTGTATTTTATAGGTATTTCTTATTGCTGTTACATTCTGAAGTATTCACATTTTCTGTTACGCTTGTCTAGCACTAGTTAGGCAGCTTGGTTAGCTTAGCATCTTTACATCCAATAAGTGTGCAATACTTACAATACTAGTGTGCCTCTATGTTGTCAAAACTCTTTTCTGCAGATTTAAACAATAAATTCGGACCTGATTTTTTTCTTGTGTTTTGACCTCCTCGAAGATATACTTGCAAGACAGAAATTTGGGCTAATAGTTTCAGGCAACTGGAGGGGAAAATAAGAAGGGGAAAACATCTTCATTGTCTCACCAGCCCTGATTTCCAGTTTTTGGTGTTTGACTGCAAGGCTTCACCCCAAGCCAAGCCATTAACATAACTGACAGAGTGCTACACTGACTCTGCTACTAATGAAATGTCGATACAGACCACCATCTACCCTAATCAAATGCAAATGGAGAAAGTGATGGATTGTGGCTTTGCCCCTATGTGTCTCCTTTTCCCTGCCTGCGTGTGTCTCCTGCCTTGATGTGTGTATGTGTGGGAGAATGATAAAGGTGTCAAGGCATGTAGAGACTGTGTTGAGCTTTTAATACTTTTCCTAACACTCCCCTGTGCCTCCAACAAGCTACGTCAAAGGTAGAGTGTTAATCATTCATGTCAGTCCTTGAAAAACTTGCATCTCAAAAGCCAGCTTCTAAACCTAAAGACATCACACAGACGCAGAAAACAGGCACAGTTCTCCTCGTGATGTTTTTTTAAAGCTTTCTTTTGATTTGCACCCTTCATGCAAACGGCAGAGAATAGCACACTGTGCTTAACCTATTGTGAGACACTGCTGGAGCAGAAGATGCAGGGGTTAGCGCATAAAGGTTGACTATCTATGTAAAAAATGGGAGACATAAAAAAAAAAAAAAATGCTCAGACAGGCTGGCAGTAAGTGCTCATGGGTGAGTAGTTCACCTCTAGATATAATCTTCATGAGAGCCCCTGGTAGGTGGCGGTGCCCTTTATGACGATAAACACAACCACAACTATATTCATCTTCCTCCTCATGAGTGCTGCCGCATTAACTCCGGCTCCAGGCGCAGAAATAAACTCACTTGTGTCTTTGGATAGCGAGGATAAAGATAAGTAGCTGAGCACACTGGGGTCATTAGTGGTATGGAGGAGAAATGGAAAAGGTTAGTAATTCTTGCTTGTGTTAATTGGCTATCAGCATTAATGAGATGCTGTGGCTGAATAGAAAGAGGAGGGGAGTTTAAGTGTCGGGTGCAAAATGTCACGAATAAGTTCACCTCACCTCCAGAATGGAAATGCCTGCTCACTTTTTTGTGTACACATGAGTAATGGTGTGTCTGAGTGTGTCCTCACAGCCTGCGGTCTGTGTGCAGATTCATATCTAGTGAGAAATTAGATACTCTGTCTTGTTAACATCGACCTTTAGTCTAATTACTATAACTGCTAATTACGACCTCCCTCCTCTCCATTGTCCTGCACACACACACACACGTACACACCCTTGCCACGGGTTGAAAAATCCTGCACATCTTACCCCGCCTCAGTGAATGAGGAGATGTACATTTGCTAACATTACACGTGTTGCAATCATGGGATTCTCCCAGCCACAGCATAACATTTATCAAATTATAATTGATCACTCTTGAAAAATGTGTTTCAGGAAATTAGAAAGACCAATATCCCCTATACAAAATGGAAATTTAGTGGATGAAATTAATCTCTTGGAAATGTGAGCATTCATTGTGTTGATTTCCATTTTAGCCGAATGTTATTTGCGTTCCACTTGGGAAACATTTCATCAGCTCTGTGTAATTATCAGCATATGTTTTACACATAGCTAAACAAACATATTCAATTAAAATTTATGACTAAGGGCTCCTTCTGGTCCAACGAGTTTAAAAATCATTTCTTGCCTTTGTGTAACTGTCTATGTTTGTATTTATTGTGTTTTCTTATTGTTTTTAATTGTATGTATGTTTATGCTCATTTTGCTTCTCAGCTCTCGAAAGGTGCTTTATAAATAAACCCAAATACTTACTAATGACAAGACTGGAGTTCAAGTGAAAAACCCATGCTCTTATTTGATTTTAAAAATTTGAAAAGATTTCTACAAGAGTTGTATTTTTCAAGAAGTACTTGTGTTCTCTAAAGTGTTGAGAATCCCTCTTATTGTCAATATACCTAGAAAAGTAAGATCCAGCCTCTGAATGGCTTAGGTTTGTGGTTGTAAAATTCAATGAGTCTGTGATCATTCAATCAGCAGGTCATTTTATAAGAAGAGGTCAATTTTACAAAAATGGAGACTTTCGTATCATCATGCATAGCCTTCCAGTGAATCAATTTATGCAGTTGTTGAGGGAGCCCAAAAATAGTCAGAAATATTCAAATACTATAGCAAAAATAGCAAATTTGTACTATGTGATGTGAATTACATGGGTATTGCCCATTAAAGTGGGAATATATGTAAAGGGAGGCTAGGTATGAGGGTATTGTTTTGTAAACAAGTTCTATTTTGATGCTTTTTTTAATGCACTCTGGTTACTCACTTGCTTTACCCAAAGAACCAAAAAATCCCATTGTGAATCTATTTATTTTCACTGTAAATAGGAAACAGTCAGCCGGTGTAGGGTGTATCATATTGCAGCCCTTTTGTCTGCTTTTGTCAGCTTCACGCACAGCATGCTGTAGTTCTGGGCAGAGTCAGCGGGGGGCAGTGAATATCAGCATGTCAGAAGTACTCTACTGTAAATATTCAAGACTGTAAGAGCATGAAAAGGAAGTATAGGAGTGAATGGTGTTTCCTTTCCTCCAGCTCTGGGGTTGAATGGTGATGGCAGGTCATTTACAGTGGATCTGAATCTGACGGCCAGTTTGAGTGTGACAAGTCCAATCTCCTGGGCCTCGGCTTCGCAAACGATGGCGTGATGAAATAGCAGAGGAGCTCATTGGGAAAATCTGGCAGCCAGGACTCCTGTGGAGAGCTGGAGAATGTGTCTGGAAGGGGAATATACAGCCTGAATAATCCAGGTGTTTGACTGTGTGTGTTGTGTTTTGCTCATGTGTGTTTTCTCCTGTCTGTTTTGATTTGTTCAGAACTCTGACCTCCATCAATCACAGTTGAGCCTGCCAGTTTGGGTTGAATGGCCAGAACAGAGCAGCGCCTGCCCAGCTGTCTGGTACGTTAGCTGACACACACACACACACACACACACACACACACACACACAGACACACACACACACACACACACACACACACACACAC
>JAOWBC010000383.1:4513512-4529274 GCA_028566105.1 Hypoplectrus providencianus | reverse complement strand
TTTAGAATACAAACAATGAGTGAAATCAGCTTGAAAATTGCCATTTTTGTCTGATTATAAGGTTGAATAAGCGCTTACGTCTGCAGATATGAATTTTGGTAAGTCAGAAATAAATTGTATTTTGGGCACTGTGTCCCATAAGGCCATCACAGTCATAAATTATTACTGTGACTTGGCAAGATCACATGTTGGACCTTGACCAATCAGAGTTGTCCTGGGAAAAACTTGACAGCATGGACAAGGTCATTCATTTTTTGTTTAGTCATGTTTGAACCTTTGTGTCAGTGGGTCCTGGCACAAGTTTTCAAATTGTTCATCGGTGGAATCTACCTAATTAACCTGTATCTTTGCAAAGTTGGTTGAAACATAATTAAAAAGTGATAATTGAAACCTAGAACCTCAAGCACAGAGCAGACTTGTCAATACAGAAAGCAAACAGTCACTGTAACATCACAGCAGATTTACACTTCCTTGAATAATAGACTTCAAGGACTTTTTAAACCCTTGTTTAACACCATGGTGAGGGTAAACCCTTTTATCTTATCTCCAAACCTGGAAAACATTGGTCTTGCCTAACAACAGCATGTAAGCATATTTTAGCACAATGAAGTGGTTACCTAAACGTCCAGTGTATTAAATTACAGACTCAAAGGAAGGTAACTTACAACTGCGCAGTGCATAGAGATAAAAATGTTGGACCCTATCGTTATTCGACATCAAATAAAATGCAATGCATTGTGTGATGTTTGCAGAAAGTAGAGTACAAAACATAAGCTTGATTTTTTTTCTTACAGTATGGAATTCTTGAGGACATTAATGTAAAAATGTATCCTCATTTAAATTGGAAAAATTAATAATATAAGAAAGGAATTTGCAATGTTTGCTTATTGAATTCTACCAATCTCCACTGAAAAGACACGGCCTGTTGCTGTGTATACTCAATTTGCCTATGCAGTGTTTATTCTGGGTTGAATTTGAAAATATGAACAAACAAGCGCATTAAAAACCATTCCGTTCTGTCACTTTCTCTTACTAATTACAAACACAGGTAACAGGTAATAAGCCTTGAAGAATTCGTGGGTCTCCTAGACAAACCCATTGTCTCAGACGTTTTCGTCTTGGCACAATGCACATCCCCTCATGTATGGAACTAAATATTCACTCGACTGCAGCGATTAAAAGAAGGCCCTATTTCTGGATAGGAGGAGACGCCAAACATGGAGAAAAACAAAACATTAAGCATTCATCTTGCGTTCCCAATTTGTCATGGTAAGAGGGAGCGGGGGAAGAAAGGGAGCGCCGGCAGCAGACTGTAAAGTGAACGGGTGAAAGGAAGTGTGGGGGATCTGCTCGGCTGTGACATGCTGACTAGTTGTGTCAGAAATCGCAGCTGTTGGTCCTAATTACCAAACTGTTATGGCAAAGCAAGCGAGGAACTTTAGGGAGCTGGAAAGAGTTTGTGCGTGTGTGGGAAAGAGTGTCTGGTGAATAGATGGAGCTTAGAGATCCATTATTCACATTAAGCTCCCTTTATAAAAACAAGTCAGAGTCTCTTGAAGGAAAAATGCAATTATTCATTATCGCAGATTCATCCAAAATTCAACAAAAGCCGCTGACCCGTGCAGTGAAGCTCTGTTTTCATGAGAGAAAATCAAACAGCCTCCACTGGTAGTTTCATCCGTAAGGAGGAAGTCTGTGCCACAAACGGTTCTTCCTGTATGGAACCAGTGTGCGTCAATTTCATATCAGGAAGTTCACAGGTTGATGGCGATATGATTCCACACATGATTACCTTTGGCTGTTTGAGAGAGCGCCCGGGGCCTATCACTGCAGATCAAGAAGAAGCAGTGAGGGGTGGTCTCCAGTGAAGCCTGAGTGTTGGTGGCTGATAAGGTGACACGTCGTGGTGCCCTCAGGAGCATCCTCTCTGCTGCCTCTACTTCTTCCTCACACACTCGCACAAACACACCCACACACTCAATGCTCCCGCTTATCTCCGAGGAACGAGAGCCCCCCTCTCCAACCGCACAATCGTTCTGCCTTCCCCTTCTTTTTTATCTCCTCACAGTCATTTATTTGGGAGATGGAATCGGAGCAGCTCCCACAGCTAACATGCTGTAGCTCTGGAGATGTATAAAAAGAGAGTGAAACGAGGGAGAACGGAGCATGTGGAAGCTTTGGCTGGTGAGAAAGGAGGTCAAAGCTAGGCATGGCTGAGAGGTGAAAGGAGTAAAATGAGAGGTTGAAGAGAGTACATAGAAAAGGAAGCCAGTGAGGAAGGATACAGGGACTTGCAAGCTATTATCCACAACGTCTTCTCTTTTGAATTTAATTTAGCACGGAGAAGAGGTGAGACAACATGCACTGTTAAAAAGGCTTATACAGAGACGAGGTGAAAGTGGTGAGGCATAGGAAAAAGTGTGGATAAGAGGAAGAACAGAGCTGAAGGATTAAACTTCAGGAAAGAGGGTCTGACAGTCAAACTATCGAGAGAAAATGCAATGCAATAATAGGGTCACACCAGAGAACAATGGCACATGTGAGAAGACACCATGCTGAATCTATCTGTCAGAGCACATGGGGCCACAGAGGTGGAATTGGGTTTTTAAAAAAAAAATGTAATATATGAGAGACTAAATCCGAAGAGAGTTGGGCTCTCTCCAGGAAATACAACCCAGACTGATATGTAATTTTTCCCTATTTTGGCCTATACTTTTTTGGCAGACTCACCTCCCTCAGGCAGCCATAATGGCCTGATGAAATCTCATGCTTCAGTCATGGACTGACATAAGGTAATGAGAAATGGCCATAACAGGTGAGAAGAAGATAAGATGCATTCTCATATCTGAAGAGCTGCCATTAAGTATCTATTGTGTTTTAATGATCTTATGATTGAGTTTTACTGCACTCAGTTTCACAAGTGAAGGATTTATTTGCCAAAACAGGTATCTGTGATATCTGTATATTTTCTTCTTTTATATGTGCACTCTAATGAATATCAATGAAACTACTATCGATTTCTAATTTCATCTGATTTTACAATCTAACTTCTTCCAAGTATTATCTTGTTCAAATCATTTCACTCATGGCTACTTTTCCAAACAGTAATAGGACTTTTGTTAAAGTACATTGTGTGCCAATGCAGAAGTGCCTTAAACCTGCATTCTGTCAAATGAACGGTAGGGGGCGACTCTTGCGAAATGAAGTTAGACTGTCTAGAAGTCTATGAGGAAATGACCTGACTTCTCCCTCGACTCATTACCTCAGTCAACATGTTCCTAATAAGTTCACGTTTCATTGGCTCATCTTAGGTCTTCTTCAATGCAGCTCGATGTATATTATGTAAATTATGGTCCCATTTAAGCGGATAATTGGATTCTCTTATCATTGGACAGATCAAGACTAGCTGATTTCCCTTATTTATTGTTTTTTGTGCTAAGCTAATCTAACTCCAGCTTCATATTTACTATATAAATCCCTTTAAGACAAGTGGATTGTTTTGCATGTATTACTGGTTTTTGCTGCTCATCTTTGGCTCAAGCCAATGCAAGCAATTAAGGGATAAATGAGGGAAAAGTAGTCTTGAAAAAATAAGAAAATTATTCCAAATAAGTATGTCAGATGCCAACATAGTAACCCTGCTTTCAGTCTTAAACAGGGGCTGGGGGGTGGGGCCTCCCACCAGCTCAGAGGGGGATTTGACTCGATTCGTGCAGTCGTCTCTGTCGTGCCCAAAGCAGAACTATGACTAAATAACTTGATGGGTTTTCTGAAATTAGAGGAGATCAAATGCACAGTGGGGGGCTCACTAATTCTGTAAGCCATGGGAGCATATTTCCTTTTAAAAAATTCTCTCTCCCACCTAATGTGCAAATTTAAATACATTTTTTGGAGTCACTTTATTTGGGGCACATGTCATTTTTTCCTATATGTTAAAAATGAAAGGTAGTATTTGAAGTTCCTGCTATATCACTCTCAGTTTTGTTGCTTGCTAGCCATTTTTCTTTCTATTTGTTGTAATCATAATGCCTCCTTATGCTTTATTCGCCAGTAAATTGTTGTTGAGAAGTAACAGCTGATAAGTCGTTTGAGTTGGTTAGAAGATGAAGGAGAAATAAATGACAAAATTATGTTTTTTTTATGCAAATGTATTTTTATCTCTGCAAATGATTTTGTTAAATGATGTTCTGTCACTTTCATGCATATGAAATGCCTCGCCATCTGACATCTTGGTTTACTAACTCAAAAGTAAGAAATTTCACTTGTTAATGAGGCTTGGTTTCTTTGGGAACTTCTTTTTTTTTTTTTGGCTCCCCCGCTCCCTTTGGTGCTTTTCTTTTAAAACACCATATCGCCTCTAAAGTATCTTTTGGTGGCATGGTCCCCCTCAGTGAAACACTAGAGAGACTTTCTGGCTCATTCTGCTCAGTTTGTATCAAAACAGATGCTGTGGACCTCAATTCAAGGGCACAGTATTTGGGCATTAATTAGCTTTGTATTTATTTTTTCATGAAGAGCAGTGGTAGGATCATTAGTGAGATATTATGCTATCTGTGAGTGATTAAAGGAGGTCGCTGAGATGGATGTTACACCAAGGTTAGTCTTTTAATTTTTGCTTTCTGCCATTTATAAAAGTGGAAGTCAAGGGCAGAAGTGTGAACCTACCAGGACGTGATTTAGTTTCCTTTACTACTTAGTCTCAATACGTGGTCGATTTCTTCTAGAGGATATAATTATTGTGTTATAGCTAGACTGCAGCAGAGCAACGGGAGTGCAATGAGAATGATGCAACAAACTAAGAGAACAAAAAAAAGTGAATATACAGCATCTTTGCTGATCTACTATATATTCATCAACTGTTTGCAGATCAGGGCTACAGATCTATATTGTTCTGGACGAAATATGTGCAGTGTTCAAATGTGCTGTGTTGGCTCCCCATGTTATTCGATTTAGTGGGAAGATATGCAAATTCACATAAATAACTCTTCATGGTGGCGGGTATCCAGATATAGATGTTTGCAATTTTGCAGTTAAAGAAAGTTTTGATTTTGAAAATTGCTTTTCCTAAAGGGGAAGTCTTCTCTGACTAAAAACAAACCACTAGGCTGTCACCTACAAAATGTGAATCAAAAAAACACATAACGTCCAGAAGGAGTCTCAAAATGATCACAGACAAATGTAAAATGCTTACAAAAACACACATAAAGACCATAAAGAGACCAAAGTGTAAAAGGAGATGCAAAAGAGCTTCTTAGAGACCACAAAAGTGTTCAAGATGACTTCAAAAAAGTTTCCCCAGACAAAAACAATAAAACAATTACAGATGTATAATAGGTCTGGGTGGCACTGGCTCAAGTTTGATCAAAATACACTTCTGTGAAACAAGTTGTAGGATGTCTCTGGCTCTAATTGGTTCCTGTGGTTCCATTGCGAAGGATAAATTGTTACTACCGATTCTGTTTGTCTGTTTGTCTGTCATTTGCCTTGCTCTTTTTAAAGTCAATTTGAAGTCCTTTTCAGTCAGAAAAGATGAACAACACTTTTTTATGGCCCATTCAATGTAGAATTGCTGCCTACACTGCTGACCTGACACCAAACAACTCCAAAGAGACAAAAAACTACTCCAAGGAGACACAAAATGACTACATAGAGACACAAAACGGCAAACAGTTGCATAGCTACCACAAAGAGACACAAAACAACAACAGAATGAGACTAAACACCTATAAAGTATGTGTCTGTGTCTGTGCCTAGGGGCCTATAGTCTCAGAATCCCCCATGGTCCCACTTTACCTGCTTTGCTGGAACAGCAAGTATTTAAAGCACTGTCGTAAAATGACAGGAGTGACCTCCCTTGTCTCGCTACAACCTTTAAGACTCAAGGCTGTGGACTTACACAACTTATGTGCAGGGATGAGGAATGTACCATATTTCTGTAATGCATGCATGTGACATTTTGTATTATCTGGTTTATTAGTCTTTATGACAGGCTTGCCGCAGCTATGCATCAAGAACTGCCTCTCCTTTCTGAGTAAAGGAATTAGATAATTCAATCGGCTCTTTATGAATTAAACATCCATTGAGGAATAACGAGCTGCATGTTTTGCAGAATGTGCCTACGATGCACAAAGGCCATATTAAAATGATATGCATTATGCTTAATGTACTCTTTATACTATGTGTGAAAGTCTTTAGAAGTCAAACAATCATGAGGAATGCGTGAAACATTTGCATTTTTGTACTTTCATGATTTTCTCCCGCAACCTTGAAAGGAGTTATGACTTATTTTTTTATGGTAATCGCTCCCACTTTCACACGTTTTAGGGAAGTCACATGCACTTGGACACACACACACACACACACACACACACACACACACACACACACACACACACACACACACACACACACACACACAGTGTCCTGGCCAACAAACTCACTCACACACACCATAAGCTCTGACTGACAGCATAGAGGTTATGAATCCAGGCACTGGAGGAAGTGTGCCTATTTTTTTACTCCTGCAGGGTAGAAAGAGGGAATGATGAAAGCAGAGTCGTGTACCTGTGGGAGGTCAATATCGACACAACCCCAGCTCGGAAAATGACTGGCCTGAGGAGCAGAGTAGTTGTTCAGGGAGAGGCCAGATTGAGTACATGGCGGCAGTGTAACAGTAATACTGTTCCAAGCCTGAAGGCTCCCGGTCACTGCCATCACTCCTTCAAGGATCCCCGCTGAAGGTGCTTTGCTGTTTCATGGGGCAGCAGAAATGTAACTATGATAGCTGTTTACAGATTTGAGTTGGAGACAGATAGGTACAGAAAACTTTTAGAGCTAGCAGCTTACATAAAATAAATAAATAAATAAATAAAAACCTCTTGCATCCTTGTTACTTTTTTTTCCGCCATGTTGCCGGCCAGACCTGGCATCAGTTGGCTGAGCTGGGCCAAACACAGCAGAATGGTCCGTCTGAAGGTAGCAGGAGGCATACAAATCTGACTGTAAACTATGACACCAGGAACTCAAGACGAGCCAATGTGCCTCAAGACAGCGTTCTCACTGAAAAGTTTGTGAAGTAGGAGGCAGCCAACTGTGCTGCTGTATATACATTTCAAACTTGCTGCAGTTTCTTGTGTTTACACCAATTGGGGTAATTACATATTGAATTAATTAAACAAAACCAGACATGGATGAAAAGCATTTTGACAACAGCACAAAGGTTCAGGTAAAAAAAAGCAATAAATGCAGGCTATTTTATCTGACACCTTACCTCATGCGTTTCAAACAAAACTGATGAAATTACTGTGCCTCCTCCTGTGTCCTTTTGTGATAGCAATTACTCTATTAAATGCTACTGTCACCTGTCCCTCTGATTTTCTAAACCTCAGCATGTGACCACCAAATGGCTACATCTGGGTCTAAAATAGGAAGCCAGTGTGCCTTAAACCTGTATTCTTTCTAATGGCCAGCAGGGGGCGACTCCACTGGCTGCACAAAGAACTCCAGAGATGATATACAAAATGACCCTACTTTTCTCTTGAATATCAACTCAGTAAAAATGTTCCTAATGAGTTCATGGTCTCAGTCATTTGTTTCAGGTCCTTTTTAATACAGCAGAATGTGAGGTTTGCAAATAATGGTCCTATTCAGAGTAAAATAGAAGATGAAGCAAAATTATTAATGCAAAGGGTTCAGAATTTTAAATATGCTAAATTATTTCTAAACTACACAATATTCCAGTACAAAAGCAGTATAACAGTTTCTAAATGATTGGGCACAAAACTTTTGACAAATCGTTGGGACATGGCCTGCTTGGGATTGATCAGTGGCTACCATGTGACACTGTGTGTTTTCAGTTCATGGAAGTTAATTGTAATATCTTGGTGCCCTAAAAATGTCTTAAATACACTCTGAAAAATCAGCCGTTCTTTTTGCGTTACTGGTCCACCTTGCCATCCGAGTTAACTAGCTAGTGCTGGCATTAGCTGGTGATTTAGTGTTGTCCCCTGGTTCTACCCTCTTGTCCAAATATCATCACTCATACAGGCACCCCTGCAGCTCTGTCAGGCTGTACTTATAGGCAGAGGAGTGCTCAATCCTAAACATTCACACAATGACAACGCGTTCTCTCCCTCTCCCTCTCTCTCTCTCTCCGAAATTATTTGTGTAGCAAGTAATCAATCCACCAACACAAAACCTGGGATCAGACTTCACAGCAGTCACAAGATTTATTGCAAGAACATAACAGCAAGAACAGAGTAGAAAGTTATGGTTTACGATAAGGACAACGTCATTTTTCACTTTATTGGCTCTGCTGCCCACAGTTGTAGCGTAATTTCAAAGTGTTTGCCAAAAAGTGAAATATCTCTTTAATCCATCCATCCGGTGGGGAGGAACTTGTGAACACAACATGACATTCTGTTAAAAACCTCAGGGCGCCATATTTATTATCGTAGCCCCACAGAAAAGAAATACACTGCTCCTCAGTATATTTCAGTTACTCGGTAGGGTGTGCTTTTGGTTTGATGTATCCATTAAAAAGCACCTCATGTTCCCTGCTTGTCTCTACCCCACACACTGACCCACACACTGAGATGATGCAGGGGTAACAGGTCAGCCTTAAAGTGGATGCTGCTGTTCTTTCACTTGTAGCACAACACTGTCTGAGTGTGCATTGTACCGAGCAATCAGTTCACATGGTGCTGCTACTGCTGCTGCTGCTGCTGCACATGGACAAACTGCAATAAATACAGAGAAATACACATGCAACTGTGCTTGAGAAATCAAGTCAAAAGAGGACAAAAGGAGAGGGATAGACACGTTATAGGGGGAAACAAAAGTACAGTGGGCTACACCGTGATCAAATAGTCACCCAGTATGAGTCACCTGGGAGTCCTTCTGTTGCCTATGACGATGGTCTGCTCTGCACATGTATCTCCACCATGTCTTATACTGATTTATTTGACTTTTTCTGCATGTAGGCAATTGAGGATATTGATCAGGTTAACAGGCAGAGAGAGACAGCTGCAGGTGAGTACTGTACCCGCTATTGATCAGCAACAGTAGCAAAAAAAACATTCCTATAAATGTCCAAATCATTCCTCTACAGTAAGTGGGAGGTTGTTGTTTGTATGTAGAAAAACAAATCCAAACATAACTCGGACCAAAACTTCTCTGGTTGTAGGTGTGAAAGTGTATGTTTTGTGTTATTAGATGTTTGTATGTGCAAGTGTGTTCTTAAGTGTTATGTTTTCTGTGTGCATACAGTATACATGGAATGCAAAAATGACTTTTTTTATGTTTAGCTCTCTGCGTGTACGTATGCTTCTGTGTGTGCCGTTTCCCTGAATTCATGAATTCAGAATGAACGCTGGAGGCCACCCACCCCTCAAGTTAGTGTGCAACTCAACAGCAGAGCATGTTTACTCACATAGATATACAGAACTGTCTGCACAACGCCGGAATATTTAATGTGAGAGTTTTCTAGAGATTAACAAGCGTTCTTTGGCTGGAATATATAAAATATTTAGTATCAAGTATGAGCAATTACCAATACAGGACTATCTTTAAGATCTTGCAAAGATACACACTCACAAACATGCAGTTAATGTAGTTGGTTTTCGCTTGACATCATGAATAAATCACATCTCCCAGATAGGCAGAAACACAACCAAACCCTTGCTGCTCCCGTAAAGCATTACTGGGAGTTCACATGCCCAAAGACATCTCAAACTCTCAGTCCCTGCGTCATGATCAATGACGTTGCCACTGTGAGAGGCACAGATCAACAATGGGACCTACTGTTGCCATGGCAAAATATTGAGCTCTACGATCTGCTGTAATGGGGGCTATTATGATTGAGGATAGGGAAGAGGAGGGGATGTTATTTTGAGGTGCCTGTATCGGATCACAGAGTGATGTCATTGTGTCAAAGTGAGGATGTCTGCTCTGGCAGCTCGTGATTGTTAACTTGTTTTTATTAATGTACATTGTGATACAGTAAACTATGAGATTCTTCATAGTGTTTGGGTTAGTCTCTTAGGCCCTGCACCCAGTTGATTCAAATTCAGCTCACATCACCCTTTTAAAGGAATGCCACAGGGTCCTTTTCTGGGTCCAGTCCTTTTCTTTCTTTATATGATACTGTTTGGTCATCTATTTAACTGTTAATTCTGCTAAGTTTATGCAAAATGTATGCAACATTTATACCTATGAATGCTCTTGCACCTTCAAGTAACTGATCAGGATCAGGAAATCAACCAGTCTGTTCTCGGCTCTTCTGAAACTTTCTGAAACTCAACAACAAAAGAAAAAGCTAAAAAAGCTATATGCTACACTCCCTCTTTATTTTTTAAGAGCAGGTTAAAAAAAAGAAGTTTCCTGCAGACCAGAACTATCTCCAGAAATACATTCTTTCCTGTCTTCCATTGACATGGAGAAGGTCAAACTTTGTCTTTTTTTCTTTTTAATTCCACACTTGACAACTGCAACTCTGTGCTCTCTCCCCCAACTGAACCGTCATTTCTACAGCTGGTTCAGAATTCAGGTGGCAGGTGTCACAGTCCAACTATGTGCCGGGAGGCCTTCAGCCTCTATGTCACAACTGATCTGACTAAAAGACAAGCTTGCATTCTGTCTTTTTAGTTGCTTAACTTAGTCCCATGTCCACTTATCAAACCATAGAACGTAGAAGTATCTGAGTTGAAATACAGCATATACAAATTTCTATGGGATATTAGGTAGGATAGTAGTCTGATTATTGGATCTCAAAGCATGCTTTTCTTATTTCATTGTCGGTTCGTCTTTTTGTTCCTGGTGCTCAGGGATTTACCCTTGGTTCCCTTTGTTTGGCATCCTCTTGTATTCTTCGTTCCTGGAAGTGTGTATTTATTTGTGTTCAACGTGCCTGCCTTTGGACTCTGTCCTTCTTTTGTTGCATTAAATTATTGAATTTTCTATGCTTCCTCCTCATCGCTTTTTCTGCCTTTGGGTCCAAACCTGCATTATTAAGACTCTTATATGTGCTATTTACAAGCTGTATTGTACAACAATATATTGGTTTTCCAAAAGTTTTAGATCTGATTAAACTAAATGGTAATTTAAATTCAAGGCGGAACTTGAACTGACCCCAAAATATTCAATAACTCCCCTATCACCTATAATCATAGTCGTAGGTCCTCTAGCTATATGAATGTGTACATGTACAGATATAGGATATACTATTCTTCATTTATAAAAGACTATGTCTCTTAGATCATAGCATCCATTCATTCATTGTCCATACCGCTTTATCCAGGTAATCCCTGGTCGCGGGGAGGCTGTGCCTATCTCAGCTGGCATCGGGCCAGAGGCGGGTACTCCTAGGACAGGTGGCCAGCCTATCGCAGGGCAGACAAACACACTCACGCACACATTCACACCTATGGTCAATTTAGAATTTCCAATCCACCTAATGTGCAGGTTTTTGGACTGTGGGAGGAAACCGGAGTACCCAGAGTAAACCCACGCACCCGCGGGGAGAACCTGCAAACTCCATACAGAGGTGCCCGGCCCGAGATTCGAACTCACGACCCTCGGCACCAAGCACTCTAGTTGTAAGGCATGAGTGCTCACCACTGCGCCACCGTGGGGTCCCCATAGCATCGAAAATATTGAAATACCATAAAACAGGCAGTGAAGGAAGAAAGACTGTCTACTGTCTGAGGCCAGTAGTGAAGTGCTGAAAATGTACATGCAGGAAGTGACATTCCATTTATACTGTATGCGGATAGCTCAGTTTTGACTGGAAAACAAAAAAAAATGAAACTTTCATACTCACAACTGTCACAAGATTGAAGGTGAGAGGGAGGAGACATGAATCAGAGCTTGTGTTCCCAGACAGGGAGAATTCCACCCAGTTTATTATGCTTTCCGTGTAGAGTGCGAGTGGTGCAACATTATCCTACAGATTTCATCAAACAACATGTCAGAGAAAATGACAGGTGTGGGGCATGAAGTTGGGCAAAGAAATTCAAATACAGTGCCCCGAGGTAAATCATTTGATAATGAATATACAGTACGTGGTTCTTGTGAGATAGATTATTAATATAGCGTATTGCTTTTAAACTGGGTAATATACATGAATTTGGATTAAAGAAAGTATTACCAATGTGTTTTGAGATGATAGTATTCCTGAGCGTATTGAGTTTCAGTAATTATTTTATAGCTTTCATGCTTTTGTGTGTGTCTCTCCTGTGTAGTCTTTTGCACAAACACACCAAACTCAATTTTTGCCCCCTATTATCTATAATTGAAAAACAAATAAAAAGCAATATTACTTCTTCATGGACGACACAAAAATATATATTTCCTTGGTCCAAATTGCTGTGAGGTTCAACACACCATGCATCTATTACAACTGCCTCCGGAGTTTGGGCACACACAGTGTAAACAGACAATCACAGGCAGAGTGTTCTCAGGTAATTTGCAGAAGCTATTTGTCTCGGTGCAAAGGCTACAGAGAGTTTAGTTTGTGAGTGTGGGGGCAGAGGGATGGCAGAGAGCCAGGAAAAGCCGGTTTCCGACTCAAAGTGGGAGGCCGGATTTACTTAAAGCAGCACGGCAGACACAGAATGTGATAAACTGATTCACTTATCACCCGTATGTAAATGCCGTTTGCCCACCACTCAAAGTGTCACTTACCATTTAGACACATCTCCCAGGGGTGTTTGTGCAGAGTTTACTCAGGTCAGCATGCTCATGTACTTTTTCCTCCTGTGATCGCTGGTTTGGTTGCCTTTGAATCCTCCTCATGTGAGCACGGAGCAGCTATCAATCTAACACCTACTCATGCAAGGCGGAATAAAAAGAAATTAACCCTCTGCATGGAAAGCAGTGTCTGTTAGACAGGCAGAAAAATAGACGGAAAAAGCTTCCAACTGTTTTTTGTTTTTGGACTTTAGTATAGGCACTTGAACAGTCAACAGACAGGGTGTCAGGGATGTGGATAGTGTGACACACACGACTGTCCTAATGTTTAAAACAAGACCATGAGTCTGCAGCCATGCTGTCAGCCCTGCAGGGTCAACTCACCGCATACCTAAACACAGAATAGGTTGTTTGCTAGTGACTCCTAAAACAACATTAGTGACCTTATTTTGTGGCTGTGGCTGGGATGTGACTCTGTTGTACATGTTTGTACAAAGGTAACAGAATGAATCTTATTTGGAGGGAAGACAGTTTTCACTTTTCTTGGCTAATATGATATAAAAGCTTAGGTTTTCTCTAACTTTACAAGATGTTGAGCCAGTTATTGCTGTTTCCATGGCTAAGAAATTCTTACTGAAGATTTAAAAGGGAAAAATACAAATTCCTTACATGGAAGTCATCCAGTGTTAACATGCTATTAGTACTGCTGCTAACTACTATTATGCTAACATTTGTGAATCCTGTAAGTGTTGCAGGTATTTGGCCATGATTTAAAGTACTGGATGATCTAGGTGAAAATTTCAATCACGAACCTATTGCATGCCATTCTGAGGGGGACATGACCGTCTGTAGAAAATCTCATTATTTCTGTGAATCTGAATTGAAAACAGCACAGAAAGTGACATGTCTCTTGTTTGCAGATGGAATCACCTGAACACAGCTGCTGTTGCTCAAGTATTGTGTGCTTCCATCCCCGCTCCATGCTGCGTCACCCTAAGGACCTCTATTCCGATCAGATCAGCGGCTTTTTGGGAAGGCTTTTCTGCTGGAAAAGAAAAAAACATAATAGATTGTATTCTCTTAGCTCTATATGACCTTGCTATTTTACTAAGACCTACAATGGAGTACGGATGAATGCTTTTTTAGAAAGAAATTTCAGTTTGCGTTTTGTAAAAGAAAGGTCAGCAGCACCACTGCATAGCTGTCAGCTGTGGAAATCTTATTCTCAGAGCAGGATATAAATCAAAGATGTCATTGTAGTGGCCCGGTACTGATCTGTATGTGTACCTGTGTGTGTGCCTGTGCAAACTCTTTGAGGTATTCCCCTCTTCTTCGAGACTCATGTTGTTTGTCTTGCTCCTTACTTTACAAATTCTTGATGTATAATCCCAAAAGGTCTTCTTTTGATGCACATGATGATCAGGACGCCGATAAGCTGTGTGACATTCACTGGTTGAGCAAAGAGCTGCATCTCAATTAGAAAAAGATTCTGTGTTGTGAATGTAATGTGAGATGTAATATGTAAAGAGACGTAGTGCTGGCAGGGTCGGGTTTTTTTACTGTAAATTATAACTCAAACATCCATGCCTTATCCCTCTTAGTGAAGTCTAGATGACAATGAATCGGTCATTTTTGTTTAAATGTAATCAAAACATGAAGATTGAGTGGATGCTTAAAAACGCTGAATACTGATTTTTCATTAATACTTGTCACAACCATCTCTGCAGGCTCTGGCAGACAGCGTTGGGGAAAAGGTCTAATCTCCAAGACTCACATTTTATTAATAGGTCTCATTTTATGAAATACTGGAATGAAATGACATGCATTCACAGTCGCTAATCATGGCTTTCCCCGAAAGGTCTGCAGGGGAATTTAAGAATATCACATTAAATGGAAATTGGATTACCTTTTAGCTTTCATGTCCTTTCCATGCATGGTTCATTTCATTTAGCTGTCTCTCTGATGACACAGATGGGAAAACAGTATTTTAATCCTTAGAGAGAACAGAACACATCAACACACAAAAAGAAAAAAAGTCATAAGAAAGAGGAAGTCAAAAGTTTATCCTTCTAAACAGATGTCTCAGAGGAAGCGATGAAATAACTTTAAATATGCAAAAACTCATTCACTATTTGATACACGGGTACAAAGAGCAATTTCATGTGAAAATGTTTGGTATAATGAGTTGTTGATAGACAGTAATTTAAATGGAAGAACTCATTTAATGAAATTTGCCCAAGGCTGCAGCAAGTCTAGATTATGAAATGAAATCTTTCTGTAAAGGCGGTTTCTCTCTGTTTGGACAGATCTGTTCGCTGTGTGCTGCAATTCTGTCCGACAGGCTTTGTGTTGAGAAACAACATGACACGGATGGTGTTTTCTTTACAAAGGAAGTTGCTGTTTCTCGACTGCCTCCCTCCAAGCCAATTAAAATATTACTGTACGTACAGTGGATCAACAGAGCAGTGGCTTTGTTGTTCTCTATAGGTGGATTTAAGAGAAAAAAAGCAACCTATCAAACTAGTTGGTCCATTATCTGAACAGCATATATTCTTAACTAACCAGACTTCACCCCTTCTGGGCCAGTTTACTCAGCTCGGTGATGACTGAAAACCACTTCCAAATCAATTTACTTTGAGAACCACAAAGAGGGCTGAGGTGCAGCAAAACCAGTGGCAGTGATGATGAGAGGCAGCCAGGCAATTTGCCACTTGTGTGGTCTTTAATAGTGCAGTGTAATGGTTAAAAGGGGAGAATAAGGCAATTTGCAATCCCAGTTAAAGTAGGGAGGAGGGGCAGTCTATGGCAACCGCAATCACTGTCTGTGGGTATACATTAATTTACCACCCAGTCAGGGTATTAAAAAACAGTTAATAATGTGTCTCCCTATGTTGCTTGTAAATATCACTTTCTATAAAAGGAAACAAAGGACCATAAACTGTAAAAAATATAGACTGGTTTGTGTAATGTCCACTTGAAGGAGCCACAAGGGAGCCACAAGGGAGAGTGCATCTAAAAATCTTCTATCTTTTTTTTTTTTACAACTGAATTCTGAACTTTTTTGGAAGACCAATA
>JAOWBC010000383.1:4481596-4495487 GCA_028566105.1 Hypoplectrus providencianus | reverse complement strand
CCAGCTGAGATAGGCACAGCCTCCCCGTGACCCGGGATTACCTGGATGAAGCGGTTCGGAAAATGAATGAATGAATGTGTCATGTAAACTGCATATTACTTTTGGATATTCTGACTAAGGCCTTAATACATATGTAGCATTTTATGTTTCTGTAAAGATGTCCAACCTAAATGACAACTGGCCAGTGTGGTCAGAAGTACACGCTAACTACTTTCAAACATGATGAAAGACTTGGAAATTAGGATGCTCTTGGATATGCACAAAAGTAACAACACAGACATTTTCAAAACAGATGGTTGAAGAAATAAAAGAGTATGAAAGAACACATTTGATGTGGATGTAAAACACTTATAAAGTTCTGTTCTGATGATAAATAAGTTACATTAATCCTTGGAGTTATTAAGCATGTAAAATATTTACTATCTCTGTCATCTTAGTTTAGTGTGTAAAGGCCATAAAGGTTAAAGAACCATTGTTGACGAAGGTCGACTGTTGCCTCGTCTTGCCTTAAAGTTATTAAAATTCATCCTGAGGGAGGCCATAAATATGGGAACCAAATTTCATCACAATCTAACCTTTTTAATCTGTATTCACTGCACCTGTTGTCAGAGACACCTTTAGGAAGCATTATCTCTTTCGCAAATAAACAGCCACACACACACACCACACACACACACACACACACACACACACACACACACACACACACAGCCACACTCCCTGCATTTTCTAGTTAGTGCAGCTCACAATTTAATCCTCTGCTCTAGCTTGCGGTATCAATAGCAGTCTGATCTAAAAAAATAATAATAACTGTGGGCTTTATGTCCAGTTGACATATCGCTGATTGCAAAGGACTCAATTGAGATTACAGCCTGTGGCACAGATGTAATTGATTTACCACGAACCTGCGAACAACATCCACCACAAAGTTCAAGCTTGTGAGTCGCTGTATTAATTTATCAAACTCAACGTCGGCGCAGGCTCACCAGGCCGAAACCTCCCTGTACTGTGCTTCTGCTTACAGCCACCTTGTGTGACTCCTCTGTGTTGACATGCATGTGAGACGTCAGTGTTTCTCCCTCGTTTAAGCTCCACGTCTGACAGGAGCGCTCCCTTCACTCATCATCTGTCTCCCTCAATGAAGTTCATGTGATCGCAGGCAAGCCGGTCCATTGCAGTCGACGCTGATTAAAGCCACATCAAAGTCTCAGCCTGGCTTTGAATACGTCGCGTGTCAGCTTATAAGAGAGTTGTCTTGAATAATAACCATTGCTTAAACATCCCTCCCTCAATCTAAAATGGAAAATGCATCTTCGCCAACAATATCCTCTTTTGCAAAATAATCTCTCCCAGTCCATCCTAATTAATATCTCCTTTTTAACTTTGTGGAAAGTTTTTTGCTAGTTTGTATTCCAAGTTCATTCATTAGATAGATCGACTGGTTTGAAAACACTCTTCCTTTAATTGTTTCTGTTTGATTCCAACTAAGGAAGGGCCTGTAATTAAAAGGGAAACAGACAGAGGGGAGATAAATTGAGTGTAAAACTGCCAGGAGTGATCTTCAAAGTGCCCTAACAAGTCAAGGAAGTAAAGGCAAGAAGTGACTTCATGTGCCCTCTCCGATACTAACAGTCTTTCATTATAAGTGCACAGTGATGACTTGTATGCGTGGCTGGACTCAGGGACGAGGCAGAGGGGCGCCCGGCCCCCTTTGTGACAGCATATTCTATAAAAAATAAAAAAAAAACACATAAAAGTCCCATTTTGGGGTTTCAAATGACTATGAATGTATACTATTAAAAGAAGTGCCTCTTAGGGCACTAATTAACCTTATTGTTGTGTTTATGGGTTAGGGTTACGGGAGGCGCCTTAAACAGAAAATAAATTAAAAATGAAATCAGGGAATATTCGGCAATATTTTTAAAATGAAACAAAACATATTTCTCTCTCCTTCAACAAATAATATATATTAAAAACAGGTTTTCATTATTAAATGGTGCCTACATAGGGTGTCCTTGGATGGAGAAGAAATTAAATCAAGCCCTCTAGTATGACTTTATAGTGGATAAAACATAACAAGATGCTATCTAGGGTATCCTGAAATGTAGAATACACAATAAATGGCCTTACAGGATACTTTTCCTGTTAGAAACATAATTAAGTGCTATGTAGGGCACTGTTTTCCCTGGGGCATCACCAGGGGCTATCAGGGGAGTTTAATATATGTTTTTTGATATATGACTTCATAACTGTAGACATTGAATGTAATAAATGAGGCCTTATCAAAGAGAAGAAGTATTAAAGAAAATATGTTTGCTATTAAAATTAGTGTTGAATACTAATACAGAAATGACTAGAATGTTCATAACAGAAGAAAGAAGGATGTTTCAGGATGTTCTTCCAGTTTGGAGAGTGTTATAAAGTTTTATCTAGGGTGCCATAAAATACCATAAAGGACCCTTCCAGGAAAAAGAACATGACCTCTTCGGTGAAAAAACTATTATTAAGTATTCTTTAGATTACTTAAAATGTAAAATGAAGAAAACTAAATTTAGTGCAGTAACGAATGCCCTGAAATAGATCAAATGTTTGGTGTGTCCCTTGCGGATTCGTAAATTGGAGAGAATCATTAAATGTATTAATGTTTTTTTTAAATGGAAAAAACCTGACACACCGTCCTATGGACTGCCCTACATGCAAGAAAACGTTCTATGCGCTGGTACCCCACCACATGCAGCTGATGCCCTTTTTTTTGTTTTTCTTACCCCCTCAGAAAGCCTGACTCCATCACTGCTTGCACGCTACATAAAATGTATGCAGATATTTCAATATTCATCCCAATATGGCAACAAAACAACAACATCAAATATGTTTTTTTCTTTTACTTGCAGCCTGGAAGTAATCATCAATAGTTTTCCACAGGGACACCAAAGACTGATGCTGCCTGTGATCATCAAGTACTGGAAACACACTGGAGCTGAACTGTTGCAGCTCTGGCAAAAAAGAAAAAAAATTGAAATAGCCTCAAAAACTGTATTTTAATCCACTTTTATCTTTATGTGTCGCTGCAGTAAGTTCGCATAGCACGGCATTAAATCTGACATCGTTATCATCGGGCTGCGTGCCACCGGCCCAGGTCCATTTTCCATGTTACATAGATAACCATGTTCACACACTGACAATATCCTGTTACACATATTTTTGCTCACCACCATCAAAGCAGCATTATCTCTCCGCTGACCCACAGGCTGACCTGCTCTGTTAACCGGTTATGCTGAAAAGTGCTGAGTTGCCGTTTCCTACAAATGGGATTTCCTTATCTCTACTCTGAGAGTATTCTGTCACCAGCAATAGATGACTCTCTCCATTTTGCTCTGTAATTCATTTCCTGGCTTTCTCTTCGCCTCACATTCTTCCTCTCTGACAGGTGAGGAAGATAAAATAGCGTGAGCTAGTCGTGTGCTGATGGCTGCTGAGGATCTCAACTTCACAAGAATAGATAATGTCAACGCAACTGTTGATATCTTTTAAAGCAAAGTTAGAAAACCAAATGAGGACGACAGATAGCATCCAAATTTGATTTTATAATTAAAAATTGAAACACACGTTCTTTTATTTAACATGCAAATGAGGATGAGGAGATAATTTTTAATTTCAAAATTCTAAAAGAGCCTCTGCAGTGCTATCAGTGCAGCTGATTTATGCTTGTATGCTAATTTGCTGTGTTTAGAATCGAACATTTGCATTCTGCAAGAATTACACTTATCAAGTACCACACACACACACAGTGGTATTGGCTTGAGCATGGCGAAGCCTCTGGGCCCTCTGCCAGCAGAGTGCCATCTCATTATCTTCGGTCACACAAATGCAGTGGAACTGGTGGGAATCGTGCAATTCATTGCAACTGTTGTAAATGACGGATGAAGTCGGGAGTTACTGCACAAACACCAGCCGCTGGTATGGAATGGCAGAATGGATGGCAATGCAAGCTGTGGTAAATGTCCATTTTTCTTTCTCAGAGCTCAGCATTCACTGACAACTTGGACACATTTGTGTTTACAATCCATCTGTTTGGGGAAAGGACCATCTGAAAAAATATGAAGGGAAGGCTGCTGGTTTGAGTATTTATGATTTCAAAAAAAGACATGAATGAAATGGATTCTGGTGTTCTCACTCCAAAGTTACAAAGTGAACTTTTCGTGCAGACATGCAGGCAATGTAAAGTGAGGATTCTTGTCATGATTCAAATCTTACAACGCAATCAACCCAAATATGTGAAATTAAGTTATTTACACAAGTTAAAAACTTTACATCAGGGGTGTCCAAGAATTTAATTATTGCTCTGAAGTGGACCTGTACCTGTAATGTTGCAAATCCGGGAGGGCAGAGCCCTCTCTTTGACTTCTTAAAGTGTTTTTCTTCTGCTGTGTATTGTGGTAAGACTTATACTTTTCTATTTTGTTTCTTTTGGTTTGGTCTGCAAACATATTCAGTTATTAAACATAATTTACCTGCATTTGTTTGATTATACCAATGTGAGTGCATCAGAAGTGAGTCAGTATACCTCACATCTAGTGAGTGACCCAGGCCTTCGTATATGTGTCTGTGTGTCCCTTGGGAAAAGTTTGGACATCCTTGCTTTATGTGAAATTGATGTGACTTTGATGTGATGTTTCACAGGCCTACCAGCATCTCAATTATCCTGCTTAGCTTGGTACTAAACTCCCTTCAGAAAAGAAGCATTTAAAAAATTGTTTGCTTGTCGTCTTGCAGACAGACTTGGCAGAGCATGAATTAAGACTTCCTTCACATCTGAATCATGATGTCATTATTTCTGCACTATTTTGATCTGGCTAATATTATTGCATTGTAATCTGTTTAGTTCGGGTTCATAGCATTAATAATACAAACACAGTTCCTCGAATGGTTTCACCAAAGAATTCACAAAGCTGTGTGCACTATTTTTTTTCGGACAAATCTGGGACTTTAAAAAACGTACGAAGCAGCAATAGGAGTTATCTGAGCCGTGACGGGAAAAGTTGATGCAAGAAACATTTGTATCCAAAAAGCCACTGCAGTTAACACGAGGCGGAAGTTCACCTTGTGTTTTTAGTGAACACAGAGTTCCACAGTGAACAGGAGTTCCTGGACATCTGTAGGAAAGAAAGGAGTACTCATGGATGAACATAGAGCGCTTTAATAGTCTGGATAATTCTGTTCTTTCCTCACTCATGTCCTTGGCAGTATTGCAGTTAATCATGTTGACACCCCTCTTGCTGCCCAGGTAGCAGCAGACAAGAGCCCCCTTCCACTAAAGTTGGCGGTCAAGGTCATTAGTGAGTCATTACAACCTCCTTCCCGCACATTTTTCAACTCTTTAATGATGCGTGCATGCACCTGTCAACAGACAGAGAGGGAAGAGTGAAAAATCATGCGTCTCTTTTTCTGACCTCCTCCGTAGCCCTCGCTCTTTTAACTCCCCAGCTCCACCCATCCATTAACGCCACCTCTCCTCTCCTGCTCTGTAATGTTGACTAGGTGCAATATCTTTTTGACATTGATTCCAGTGATTTAAATCCTCCAACTCATGACACAAATTACCCGCAATTTACAGCCACCCCCATCCATTTCACTCATAATATGCTCCGGTGAGAATTCAATGTTCCTTCTGTCTCTTTCTTTTTTTCCCCCCATCCCTCCTCTCTGTTCCCTGCTCTTTGTTCTCCTCAGCTCTCCCTCTCTTTCAGTCTCCTTGCACTCACACCTTTTACTGCATTACGATTTATAGCCCAGGCCGTTCCTCGTAGCAAAAGAGAAAGCCTATGCAAGCACAGAGTGAACTCGGACAAAGTCTAACACCTTTCTTTTGAATAGGCGCTGGGATGTAAAGCTGAAAATGAAGTGTCAGCCCTGCCACTTAAATGGACAAAGGCTGGATCCATCAATACTCAGCAAAAGATAATGTTGGCATACATCACAAGAAAGGCCTATTTTACTGTAATACCCGGGGTATTTGTTCCTTCCCTGGTTTGAAAAGCTCCCTAAATTGATCTGTGTCTCCTCAAAGGCTCTCTAAGTGGAGAGAAACAGAGAAAATGTTTTAACTTGGCACTTGCTGAGGGATGTTGTCAAGTTTGGAGGGTTGGGTTTTTTTTCATCCTTTTTTCTGCCATTTGCTGAAAAGTTAAAAGCAATTCACTGGTTGATTCAACTTGTGACAGCATAAATCCCATTGTTTCCCACAAGGAGAAAATTCAAGAGTAGATCAAAAGGCAACACATCTGATGCCCCCCCCCCATCCCCCCAAACTTGAGGCTCTGCTGGAAAGGAAAAAGGGGGTTGGACCTTGTCACAAACCATTGAGTGGAAAATGTCGTTTGTCATTTCAGTGTCTGCAGGTAGAAGCCTTGCAGATATGGCAGTTCAAGAATGGAGGTTCCAATCACCTCTGAAATGGAATTATGGAGCACTTCACAGCTCAGTGGCATTTGAACGCTTTCAGCAATATGCGAGAAAGGGGAGGAGGCTCAGACAGCTAGAAAATGATACAGGCACCGCTATAGACCGAGAAACTCAAGGATGCACATCGAGTATTCTCGCTACCTTTTCTTTGAATCTCTTTTTCTGTCTGTTGTTCTCCCCTCAGTCCACTTTTCTTGTTTTTGTGTTTTCATTTCTCTCTTTCATCAAATTGCAGTATCTCTAACTGGGATTGTGAGTGAGGCTGTATCTTTAAAGTTGGTGTTGATATTGTGCCAGGAGAGGTGAATACAGATATCTGGGGAGCTGGAGTGTATAGACTTGTTTGTCTAGGCGGCTATTGCGTGTCTGTAAGAAGTTTCCAAACCTGTCTTCTACAAATGATGTTTTGTGATTGAATGATGAGCACTTCTGTTGAGACACCAACCCCAACCCTTTATAATCAATATATGTAGGAAATATATGCATCTTCTGAAAGCTGTAGTTCTGTAGTTTGATGCCATAAAGTTTCATGAGGCGGTGATTATCCTCCAGGTCACAGCAGCTCAATTTATACAGTGAGGTCAAGACTTCAGACATGCCCTCACCGCAATGAACGGCTATAACAGGGACGAACATCATCCCACCTGAAGGAAACTGGGCTCATTATTTCCACAAGAGTCTCAGCTTTGCAGTGAAGCCCAATTTATATAATTCAAGGCCTGTTTAGGGACCCCAACTGGCAGAATATCAGACTGACTTAAACACGTGTTATCAGCATAAAGCAGCCATGTATGTAGAGAGGAGGGCCTTGTGGGAACACACTGAGCAACAGGGGTCATGACCACATGGGAGTGACAATGTGTTTCATAATTGAAATAATGACCACTAAAGGGTGCTGGTAACTATAACGTACATACAAGTCATTTTAAGCTTTTGCACTAATGACTTACTGTGCAATCTTTGGGGAGGAAGGTCTATATATATAACTCAACATGTGGATTTGGTTTTACATGGCACCCAAACAGCGGCATCTGGTTGAATTTGTATGAAAATGTAATTTTTAGGTGACCGGGCTGAATCTTATGAGAAAACATCTAAGTGACTAAATTTCAGATTGTCTTCAGCAGTTTATGTGAATGATGAAAACAGTCTAAATATTCTAAGGCAGTGGCATTTCTCTGACCTTCAAGTGCTGATTAAAAGGAAATTTGTCTCTGTTGAGAGAGTAAAAAAATTACAGCGCAGAGATGAAGACACAGCAAAGATGGTGGAGTATGATCAAAGATGAGCAGCAGATAAGAGAAATGGCTCGCCAAAAGAAACTATCCATCTGCGTTACAGACTGGGAACAATGCACCCAGTCTAACGGCCCTATTTAAATGATAATGAAATTGGAAAATTGGGTCCAGTCTGGCTCACAAAGTCCACAAAAACAATCTCCAGAGAATTTAACACAATCATATTAAAGTCGTGTGCAGAGGGGGGGTTTGCCAGTAAACAATACGCTTGACATTTCTATTTTCATTTTGGTTGACCTGTAATTTCCAGCCAAAGGACATAATGAAGAAAAAGGAGGCTACATTATGTCTGTATTCAGTCAATGCAGACCTTATTGAAGACAGTAGAAATACTGTAAACACAAACAATAAAACATTTCTCTCATTAAAGTTTCACCAGCGTGATATCTTTTCATATGCCTTTATTATTGTTCATTATTTTCAACATCTGGTTGTTTTTCTTACCTATAGACGTTTGTCTTATTAGGATCGATTGGATGTATAGTTGTTTATCGAAGAAGCATTAAAGTGATGAAACATCTCTGGTCAATAGCTGGCAGACCTGCATTTCCATTGCACTTAAAATATGGCAGCAATAATAACACGGACCAGGATTATACCTGGATAGTTGCTGATTGAAGTGCTGATGTGTTTGTGTGCATGCTCTAAGTGAAAAATAGAATCATAGAGTTGGCATGTTTATTGCTAGTGTGAGAGTTGGCTTCTTCACACACACACAGACACACACACATGCACGCACACACACACACACACACACACACACACACACACACACACACACACACACAACTTTAATCTCCATCTAACAGTTTGCCCCTGCCTGATATTGTTATGCTTTTACAACTAGCAATCAATCTGTAGAGAGCCTGAGTCGGTTTCAGCACCAAAGGGATTAAAGTGACCCTCCAATTTACGTTTTAGTATTCTATTGCCGTGGCAAAAAAGTAACAGCTCAATACCAATGTAATTTTTATTTGACCTTTATACTATATCTGTTTCCAAATGACTCATAACACCTTCACCTTAACCGGTCTGTGAAACCATTACTTTGCTAATTTAATTACACTCCAGAAAAAAACTTATTTTTGCATTTTTACTCACTTCTCCATTGCAGATCTTTAAACAAAATTGATTATTACACAGATACAACCTGAGTACATAATATAGGGTGCATAAAAGTAACAATCACCATTTCATTAAAAAAAAAAAAGGACAAAGTAACTCAAAGTGTCTCCCAAATTAAATAGAATAACTTGCTTCTGAAAGACGAAACATAATCAAAGCTGATACTGCAACCCTATTAAATCTAAACTTCACAGAAATACAGTCAGTTATAGATATTGTTGAATCCTTGGAACTTTCTCATACAGCTAGCAGCCCATAAAAAAAACCCTGAACTGTTTAAATGTTCCAAATATGAAGTTGGCTAAAACAACCAATAAGCAGCACAGTATGCCGTCATCAAAAGAAATTCCAGTGGAGATTTAAAGGGAAGTAATTGAAATAATTTATTAGTCTGGAATCTGTTCAAGCCAAAGGCTCTGGTCCTCCAGCGACCCACAGTGAGAGCCATTATGTCCAAATGGAGGACACTTGAAACAGTGGTGAATCTTCCAAGGAGTTGCAGGCCATTTAAAATTCCTCCTGGAGTACAAAACCGACTCTAATTGACAAATCTAGGAAGTCACAAAAGAACTCTTAGTAACTGCAAGTCTTGATTGCCTCAGTTAATGTCAGCATTTAACCCACCATAAGAAAGACACTGGGAAAATTGGTATCAGTGGGATAAGCAAGGCAAAGTGACCGCAAACCAAGAGGAACATAAAGACAGTTGTCAGGTTTGTAAAAAGAAACAGTGATGACAAACCAAGGCTTTTGGGGTAATGTTGTGAGAACTGATGAGTCCAAAGGGGATCTTTTTGGAAGACATAGGTCCTGTAACAATTGGTGTAGAGCCAAAACTTCATTCAACAGTGAGAACATCAGATCAACAATCACATGGTAGTGGTAGTGTGATAGTTAGGGGATGCTTTGCTGCCACAAAACTCTGAGATCAGTCTCTGGTCTCAACCCAAGTGTTATGAAGCAGGACAATGATCCCAAGCACAAGAGCATGCCGAAATCTGAATTTGTAAAGAGAAACTGAAGTGTTTTTGACAGGCATAATCAAAGTCCTGACTTGAATCCAATTGAAATGCTGGAGCAGAAACTTAAATGGCCAATTCATGCTTGAAAAAGCCCTCCAATGTGACTTAATTAAAAGAAGAAGTGGGCCAAAAATCCTCCACAGCCGTATGAAAACTCATCTCTAGTTATTGGAAGCTTTTGCTTGCAGTTGTTGGTGCTAGACGTGCCACAACCACTTATTAAGTTCAGGGCAATTACTTTTTCAAACAGGTCATATAAGTGATGCACTATTTTTTCCCTCAATAAATGAAATGATCTTTTAAACTCTATGTTTACTTGGTTGTCTTGTAATTGGTTTTGTCAAAAGATCTGAACCCTTAGACGAGAATAGAAAATAGAAGGTCTGGAAGGGAAAATACTTTTCCACACCACCGTGTTTCTTACTGCTGATGTTAAACAACCCTCCTGCTCTTATTTACTTTCTTGGTCTGTCCTTCTATTTTGCTTGCAGATGTTTCCTCCTATACGAGTGTCCTGTTGAATTTTGTCCTTGTCTTTTCGCTGTTCCAGTGTAGGAGTGATGGAGGAGGCAGCAACTCTCCTTCTAGTTGACTCACCCCAACCTCGCCCCAACCGCAGGCTCCGGCTGCTCTTCACTTTCGCCCCTGACTGACTCCACAAGAAGATTTTAATTACTCAGAGTCGTGGATTCTCTCAGGTAAGGCATATGGTGACCCATCAGGAGGACTTAATGAGCAGCAAGAGGGTGAGTGAGGTACGAGGAGGTGTTGGGGTCACTGGGGGATCCTCCGGTGAGAGTTAGAGAGTGAAACATGGCAGCTGAGATGAAACTCCATCATAGAGCTGCTGCAGACGGTAAAGGACTGAGGTGTGAATCCATAGAGCGGCATACGGATGTGAGGAGAGTATGTTTTTCAGTTAATATACAGCAAAGCTGGAGGGACCTATCTGTTTAGTGATGGAATGGAAGTTCAGTCAAAATTTTGCTGAGAGAGCTTATTGCTCTTGAACAGGCATAACAAAACAGAAATCTAAGTTAAAGAAGCAAAAGCCCCAGCAAGAATACAGCACATACGGAGGATTTGGTTTCTGGAGGCAGATGGGATATCAAATGGCATTTTCATGAGTGCATCAGCAAAGTAATGGTGTTAGATTTTAGGTAATAACGCTATAATAATATAATTGGATAAGACCAGTCAGCTGGCAGCCACACAGCAGATAAAATAACAACAATTTTAATGAAACAGCTAATAGCATCGGCTAATCCTGAAACACATGCATGTATCAGATGTCAACTTTATACTGGTTAACAAAAACTATTTTGATTAAGATTTGTTACAATACATTTTGAAATGAATGAATAGCTAACATGTTTTCTGTTTAGTATTGGAATAAGGATCATGCTGTGAGAGAACCCGGCCTTATATTGGACACAAAGCAATGCATTTGTTTGTTTTCCTCCGGCAGTAGAAAGCTATTGCACCACTGACCAGTGGAAACTTGGTCAAAAGTCAATGACGCAGCTTTTTCCTGTTATCCGAAGGCTGCAAAGTGTTACAACTCTGCTTGTTACACACACAGGGCTGTGTGGCAGTGCTCCTCCATCTCCCCCAGATCAATAGGTTTTTGTGCATTTGCACCTATGCAGTAAAATGGAACGGTCAGAGGTTTATCTCGAATCTCTAATTTTCAGAACTTGGTTTTGAAATGGCAGTGTTCCTTTTTAAAGGGAATGGGAGATACTCTGATTGGTTTATGCAATGTTACTCCCAAAACACACTTATGATATTCAAGAGAATAAATACGATCCCTTTATATATATAAAGAAGTAGTAGCTGGGGGGATTTAGATGGAATCATCCTCTTCCTACAGAACAAGCAATCTACCACCTACAGCATCTCAAAAAAGAAATGCACACCTCACATTTTTGTAAATATTTTATTATAGCTTTTCATGGCCCAACACTGAAGAAATCACTCGCTGAAACAATGCAAAGTAGTGAGTGTACAGCTTGTATTACGGTGTAAATGTTAAATATTTGAACACACAACCATTAATGTCTAAAGTGCTGGCAACAAAAGTGATGCACTCACTTTTGAGAGATACTGTACATCCATGGAAAACAACAACACAGAAATGATAAGGAGTATGAATAACATTGCTGCATAAATTGTAGTAAGCAGTAACAACTTCTAAATTTCCATATATCATCGTCTAGTAGCACTTAATTGTTAAGGCTTTAACTGCTTTAACTCGGACCAGGGCAGGGAATGAAGATAAGTGATTCTTCTCTTTCCAGTAAAATGCATGATGATACAATCAGTCCAGCTAAACCCTTGTGCTGTAACTTTATGCAAAGCAGCCAGACATCCTATCTATTCAGAGGAAGCACAAAATGTCGAGGCCGGCTTTCAGTTGTCAGAATGGTAAATGCCTCTGCTACACTGTAGAATTCCATTATAGTTGTAGTGTCTGTTCATGATTTCAAACTGAGAAAGGTAAGGGGCCGCTGGCATTACCCAAGGTGCATCTGACTCCTTTTTCACCCAAGAAACAAATGGGACATTTCCTCTTCAGAGAAACAAAAAAAACAGACATGGCAGGGTGCAGTGTGGAGAATATTAAGCACCTAAACTGGATATGGCATTTAACTCAAGTCTAAGTTGTCAACAGCAGACACCCAATCATCCATATAATATGCTCAAATTCTCAGGCATCTTTTACATTTTTATGAGAATAGTGATAAAATATCAACAGGTCTGTCAAATCAACTTTGTTTGGATAAATGCACTTGTTGCCTAATTTCAGTTAAGCTCCACTTTCACTCTACTGTAGTCCAGTGGTGGACTGTTGTTAGGGGCAGGGTGCTCCAGGTGATAGGGCACCACTGAACAAAGAGTTTTGTAGGTCAGCCAATATGGCACTACATTGCATCACTTTAATTTCAAGGTCCACCCCAGAGGGTACTTTTTCATGTCCTTGCTCCTGGGAGGGCACCCTAGGGGGCTTTGCATTACATTCTCTCTGTTTAGAGGCGCTCTAGAAGGCACTTCACCATGTTTTATCTATTATTGGGGCAGCCAAGAGGGCACTTTTGCAGCATTTTTATCAAACACGATGGAACCACATGGGTAGGTCAACATATTGTTTTGATGTTTAAAAAATGGATTCTTTTAATCAAAAGATCTATCAGTAGGCAAGATGGACCATGGGATGAGCTGGCATACAGGTAGACTTGCATCAAACCACATAGGTAGACCCTACACCACTTGGTAAAGTGTAAATAGTAAATGGACTGCAGTTAAATGGTGCTTTTCTAGTCTTTGTGCACGTGCAAAGTGCTTTCCCACTACAGACGGAGCACATTTACCCATTCAGTCACACAATCATACTTGTGGCTGAGGTTACTCTAAACAGCACCACCTGCAACCGTCAGGTAAACATTCATACACCGATGAAGGTAGCATCAGGAGCAATTTGGGGTTTAGTATCTTGCCCTAGGATACTTCGAAATGTAGACTGCCATAGTCAGGGATCGAATGGCCAACCTTATGATCAGTGGTTGCTCCAAACATCCAACCTCCACATCAAAAAACAGTCACACATGTGTGTCCATGTACACAACCCAGATATCCTTTCTTTTAAAAGGGTAAAGCCCTAACTACCATCATAATATCACTGCTGCATGGACATAATACAGATAGAGAAGGACTGTTATGGCTCTGTAAGAACATAATTGGATATGGATAGCCAGATGGAAGAAACACAGCTGTTAAAAACAACAGTAACTTAATGAAACAGATAATAGCATCAGCTAATCCTGACAAATGTATGCATTTATAAGATGTCAATAACTTTTGTAAACTATTAACCCTTACTAACTGGAGAGTGTGCATTGTTCAACAGGTATTTCTTTGGAACAAAGAGCAGTCTGTGTGGACTCTACACTTTCTGCCTTCTGAATTAGGTTGTGCAATTCCACA
>JAOWBC010000383.1:4424216-4435705 GCA_028566105.1 Hypoplectrus providencianus | reverse complement strand
AGCAAGGAGCTTATGCCCCCTCTCTATCTCTAACACACACACACACACACACACACACACACACACACACACACACATGCACACACAGCTATCAATTCCTCTCCCTCTCCCTCTGATCTACCCCCAGTGTCTGCAACAATTGGGACAGCACGAGCGATGTCAGGTCTGATCCCTGCATGAACTGCAGTCCTAACTGATTGCAAATCTTGAGCCAGAAAGCAACTTGTTTTCCACTCACAAGGGAAGACAGATGCATTTTAAAATTCTTCTCAGACTCAATTGACTAAACATTATTGTATCTACTTGGTAAAATGTCCAAAACCGGTTCTATCTTGTATTTTGCTGGGTTGTGTACCTTTGTTATCCGGGAATATTTCCAACAATGTTCAAACTATGAGAAGTGTCTATTTTAATCAAAGACATATCCTCTGTCCGTCCCCTGCCAGTGGTTTCATATCTGCTTTGTGCAAAATCACACATAAATGATACACATTACAGATTGTTGTCATTTGTATCTATATAATTAAACCAAGGCAGCCACCAGGTTATTTATAAGAAATATTTAAGTATAAGAAAAACAAGCTTAGCAAACGTCAGTGGCAGCTCAGCTCCCAGCTCCTCTGCAGGCTCAGAAAAACACTGATATTTAAGGTGTTTTTTCAGTGTTTTTACTGGGTTTAATCACCTGGTCAGTTTGTTTTGGAGTCGAAGAGACCCCTCGCTGATTGTTTTTCTCCTGGTAAAGAACATCCTGAATATCTGGTCCTTGAGTTATCAGAGAAAATCTGAGCAAATGTTAGCAGGACCTCTGTCGACATGCCAAATAGCATCAGAGGAACACACATTTTTAACATGAAACTGATTTATTCATTGTTTTTACTGGTTTTAATCACCTGGTCAGTTTGTTTTGGAGATGAGGAGAATTCTGCTGATAATTTGGCTCTGGCTAGAAACCTTCAAAACAATGAACACTGAAGGAATTCAAACCTGGAGAAGCTGATAGTCTGTGTATCTATCTAAAGACAAGCAAAAACAACATGCACGTCCTGCCATCATCTCCTGGTGAACATGATCAATAGGCAATAAATACAACCTAGCCAGAGTCTGCCACTCACCAAGAACAAACCACTGTAGCAACAGTGTACGTGGCGGCTATTGACAGCAAAAGACCCATTTAATTAATTATTTAAACAAATGTGGCTGAGATTTCAGTGGAGGATTTACACATCAAGGAGCACTTTCAATCATCTGATGGAGGTGTGTAAAAACACTAAGCCAAGTGATAAGAGTGTAGCTGTGCACAAGAGCAACAAGGGTCCAGAGGAGTCCTCTGTAGAGGGTTCCTTGCTCAGGGTTTAATGTTTTATCAGCTCTGCAGATAGACATGCAGACGGAGGGGACAGACTATCAGCGGTGGCTGCTGACACAGGAATAGGATTCAGATTAATTTCAAGTGGATTATGACATTTTACACAGTCTCCTTTGATGATAATAGTTCATAAAAGGATCAGTCAACACGGTTATAAGCCCATTACTCACTTCATCCCTTCTGTTGCTTAATCTATCGTTGGACTTTCATGTGCTGAGGCCAGAGAGTAAGGTTCACTGATAAATGTGCTCGGGGATACATTTTTTCCGCAATGAGCTCTCCCGATGTGCGATCATCAATAACTACCTGGCGTTACCTTATTATGCACATTATACGCCAGCCACCGCTTTTAAAATGAAATTACAGAAAGATGAAGTTGTTGTTGTCGAGTGCAGTGAGCAGATCTCCACATGCTGTATCCAGGAAAAAAGCTGTTAGAGACACAGGCTGGATGAAATGGCTTGGTAAACATGGCCGACAGATAAGACACATTGGTATTCAGCTGCATCTCGCTACTCTGGCCTCAAGGCCCGGCTGATAATACCCGCTCTCCGCTTCAGGGTCAGAGGTCTGGGGTTGATTGGCAACGGGGCTGACACAGGGAAATAAAGTGTGCTGACTGGAGTCTAATGGGGTTGAAGCGCGGCGGACGTATCAGCGCGACTGGCATGTTAGCAATGCCACGGTCTCACTCACCTGGATGCTTACAGGTTGTTCACTAATCTATTAGCCCCTTGTCAGACACCTCTGGGCTCGCTCACACACAGCAGCACTGCAGCACACAGGCCCGTGCCGGTGCCATCTCTGTCATGCCGGATTGTTTTCCTCGCACACAGCGTTTGCTCTGCCTCATTCGCTTTCAGCTGTACCTCCCAGCTCTTTATACCCCCCAGCTGCTGCTGTCTACCAACATTCCCAAAAGCACTCAACCAGAGAATCGCATATAAGTATGATCTCTCTCTTCTCTCTCTGTCTCTTTTGTTACTCCCTCAAACACCTCCACCCACTCATACACATGTATATTTACTCACAACCGTCCATGCACACAACACAAACGCCCACAAACAAAATGTGCGCGCACATAAACACGCAGATTATTTCTATGAGTCTCCGCTGATTCGGAGGTGTCCTACATTGCTCACTAAAATAGCTTATTCACACTTAAATTCCCATTTGCTCAAAAAAAAAAAAAAAAAGGAGCCCTCTTTGCACTAACAACACAGCAGTATTCGGAAGCATGGCAACACCAAAAAAGATTTCTCAGAGCATCGCTAAGTAATGTCACCAAAAGTAATCCGCTGTCAGCTTGTAGTCTTTGTGCAGTGCAGAAGTGTTACAGTGGCAGAAACTGGGAAGTTCATGGAAGAATACTTATTATGGCTGTGTGCATGACAGCCACTGGATCTGGTTCCACGTCGGAGAGAGTGAGTTCATTAGCATTGATCTGTTTGTGATGCCCTTCACTGACTGGAGAGAAAACAAAATGGTCATTTTTGTCTCCGCCGTCTGCTGTTGTGAAGACCTCTGAAATATTTAGCCATTTTTGGAACAGCAACATCCTGTTTTGTGCTGCTGAGGCAATATCTCTGAGCTGCAAAATCCCACCAACACTAAACCGTGTGGAAGTAGCTTGTCCTCTCACAGGCTGTCTCATTTCATTATGGTAATCACAGCAGAGCTTCAGTATTAATGCAGTGGTGTTTTATTGATGTTAAAATGCTATTTGTAGCCCCTTCAACTAAAGTGGCTATCCCCTGATTTGAAAAATATGCTTTCTGACATTCTCAAAACTCACAAGGGTGTGTTATGTAAAAGCTGTCTTTGACACCAAGCGGGAACCAATCAGAGGAGAGCAGTGCAAATTTTAAAAATGTGGTTCAGTTTTGATAATGTGCAAAGATCAACCAGGGCTGTGGTCAAAGGGAGGTTCCATTAAACATGTTGATCTTTCTCCACAGTTTCTAACGCACATCAACAGGTGTGTTGGAGACACTGTATGTAGAATAGACAAAGCTTTATCATTTCATCCCACTGTTTGAAAGTGAAACCAAAGTATCACGGATATGGGAGCTGCAATGTGGTGCAATTTGAGCCAGAGCCTCTGCAGTATCGAGATCCCGCCCACAAGCAACTGCAACTGCAAGCCAATCACAGCTGCCAGTTGTGACATTGCAACATTGTTTAATGGCATGAAATAACTCATTAAACACTAAACTAGCCAACAAATAATAATTTGTAAAAATATCAGGCGGATAACATCTACCGAAAACCACAGAAACTATTTTTGGAATAATTTTAATGTATGTATACTTTAAGTTTGGAGCATGGCTCTTATGACATTAGCAAACATCAAAGGAGCAAACACTGCAGCCAGCCACCGGGGGGCGATGCCAAAGTTTTGGCTTCACTCTTAGGAACCAGTCATGTTTTGAGATCAAGGAAAACTGTTAGGAAATGAGAAAGAACTTTAAAAGCTGACTCAGCCAACACAGCAGCATATCATGGGTAATTTGAGGACACATTAACTAGGCAGATGCCACCACGAGGCGTGAACCTGTATGCAGCAGAATATGCAGCAATACCCTCCTAACTAGACTGCAGCCTCAGCACCTGCTCATCTTTAATTTTTATGAGAATATCCTCATAATGTTCATAAAGTACACATACTTTCACTCAACTGACTCAAGAACTGCATGAGTGTGCGATCCCTGGAGCTATGTGTGGACCAAAGGGTGCACTGGTGTGGAACAACAATGTCAGCACATTTAGACGCACAAGGTCCAACGGGGAGGAACCGTGAAAACTTTGTTGGTTGTCCGGTGCTTACTGAGCGTCAGGAAGCCTGGGAGCATGGGGCTTGTGTTTTATTCATGGGGCAGAAAACATGAAAAGTGTAACAAACAAAAAACCTGGCGTTTGGGGAAATGAGGGCGAGAAGGAGATTTAGAGAGAATGGAAGAACTGCAACATAAATCTGAAAGGCAATCTAAGAAGTGGTGATGATTACACTGTAAATGATAGATTAAAAGAGGAGTGGATCATTTTTATGACAGAGGATGCTGCATAAAGAAAGAGTGGGAATGAAACACATTGCAGGTTTATTGCAGTCAGTCTCTTTCTTTTGTCTTCTGGGAGGCTATACAAGGGTTCAGTTCCATAACGTCCTATGATATGAAGCATTATAAGTTAAAATAAGGAGGTGGGATATTGATATTTTCATTACTTGTCCCAAACCTCTTGTGAAAAACCACATATATTGGTTGTCTGTTTCTTTTAAATTAATATATGACACAAGATGTAAAGGTTAAGCAAAATAAAGAAGAATGTTTTGTTCGCTGAATACAAATCAGTAGAGGTTTCTGACCATGATTAACCAAAGGATAAAGAAAATATATGATCAGCCACGAGATGATTAGTGTAAGTTATTAACCTGTGCACCAACAAGCCATTATCTATATCCACAATGCTATTTGGCATTATGTGTAATCTTGTTGTGTTGGAAATACCCTCTCTTTAAGCATTTGGAAATAGTGCAGTGAGCCAGGAATGCTCGATTGGGGTCAGGACCTCAAAAAATAATCTGCTTTTGGCATTTCTATTTTAAACGCAGATTAATCAGACAAAGGTTAAGGGTGACAGCTGAGAAGCAGAGAACTCTGGGTTATTTTTTGCAGCTTGGAAAAGAGGAGGGGGGGGCAATATAATTTAGTTTCAATTCTTGCAGTTAAATATAGAAATGCATTATTTTAGAGCAGATTTAAGCCTATTAACAAGGTGGAAAGCACCACAGGGTGTCCTCTGTGGTCGGGACACCCAGAGCAAATGTCACCGTTCAGCAGTGAGGTTGGCCTTAGTGTTAAAACGATCAGTAGTGGCTTAATCACTCAGTCAGCCCTATAAAGCATGTTCCACATCCCATAGAATCACCACAGAGAAAGACGCAAAGAATGTGTAACCCTTGTGCTTAGTTATTTTCCAATGATGACCATTTCTCATATAATCAAGTTCGTCTTTTAATCGTAACCTCCAACACCCAGAGCTTCCTTTTTATCCCAAGACTGAAGACCTTTGAAGCCGATTAAAATATCACTCTATGGAAATGCAGTGCAATCATTTTCTACCCCAACTGCTGAAAACTGTATGTTGACAATAATATGAATTGATGGACCTGAAATACTTTACTTTTACCATCTATCTGAACTTCTATGGTCTGAATTTCCCTCTTTGAGTTTTCCAATAATTGAGCTCAAACTCAATATGTTTCAATAAATAATATAAAGTAAAAAAAAAAAAAAAAAAAAAGGAGGTCGCTCATTTTTACTGGGTCAAATTCAGGCGCTAGAATTGCTGTTTTTCTTTAATTGTATATATATTATTATATATTATATATATTTTTTTTCAATTTTGCAACCAATACCACCCTAATTTCAGCAGAAATGTTATCCATAGATTGATACAGACGTGGAAGACTGCAGTCGTCTAAGCTTATAGTCAAAGGAGGTTTCAACTGATCTACATCAGAAAGTCTGGCTGATGACACATAATAAGGCCCAAACAATGATGCGATAACAATCAAATTATACTCTATTAGATGGCAACACTTTGATGTGTTGCGGTTATAGTCTGCTGTGTGTATGTGTGTGTGAGTTTATGTGTCTGGAGTGAGGGAGCAAATTAAACTTAATTGAATCCTCTGCAGGGTGCAGCGTTTGACAGGCGGGATGCTGTAAAAGTTGTTGCTGCTGAAGGAACGACAGCTAAACTTTGATCTAATGTGAGCGAGGGTTTGGTAAACTGTTACTTGCTGCTGGATGTCAAGTGAAATCATCCTTCCAATTTTTATCTTGCATCTAAAACATCTCCCTGTCGCTGTTTGTTTCCCTTCTAGATTGCAGATTGCTGAATGTTGAATGCCATTAACACCTTCACGGACATCAACCCACTGCATTGAGGAGCATCTTATTTCACCTGTTACTTTCCCATCTCCTTGCAAGAGCTAAGGTCAGTGAGAAGCTCCACCTGATCCTTTGACCCTGTCACGATGGAGAATCTAAGTGAGCTCCAGAACCCGCTGTTGGACAAAAACAGTAAGCACATGGTCAACGGGTATGGTGGCGATTTCCCTAACAACCAGTACCAGGAAAACATTATCAATTACTTTGCTGGAGGAGGAGGTGGTGGAGAGGGAGGAGGAGGAGGAAAGGTGAATAACGGCAACGTAGTGAGCGGAGGTAGTTACAATACTAACGGGAAGATGAAATCTCAGCAGCTTTTGGACGCCACCTCACTGCATCTGGCCGTCGAGGCCTTCTATAGGCCCAACTTTATCCTGTACAAGGAGGACAGCGGCAGCATCAAGGCTAAGGAATACAAAAGCGAGTGCTGTGAGACCACATTTACAGAGAAGAAGGCGAAGGAGGCCTCCAACACAGCGGGGGCGGAGACGCCCGGCACCGAGGATCCCCAGGCAAAGCTGCTGGAAGACGGCGAGCACATCAAGATCCAAACTGTTTCCTACGAGGTGGAGGAGGAGGAGTACGTGGAGTATGAGGTAAGAGAGTAAATGTATGAGTGGAATAAAAAAAGAAGGCATAGAAATAGGATAGTATGAGCATGGCCATTGCACAGTGTGCTGGCAGCTTTGAAGAGGGGCTGCTGGCTAGTTAGCAGTGCTGCTGGCTACCAGTGGCAGAAGTGTGTGGTGGTTGATCCAGAGATGTAAGTGTGTTGTTTGGTTGTTAACAGAAAATGCAGCACAAGCAACCACTTTTTTAAAAAAAACTGTTGGCCAAGTAAACAATGGACTACATGAAGCAAAAGACCACTTAAATAATCGCCATGTTCACATCATGTTGCAATTGTCACGTGTTATATGAATCATGCAAATGTTTTTTTTTTCTCCTAAGAATGAAATCAAACCCGTGAGCCCATGTGAATAGGTTATGATTGGAATAGAAATACCAGTTTTATTCCTATTCTTTTTCTATGGAAGGAATTAACAAAGCTTGCATTTGACCAGAATGGATTATTTTTAGTCTTGAATAGCAAGGTTGTTGTGGTATTCAGAGTAGATTTGATCATTTTTATGTCAAAAAACTCTTGCGTGTAACATTGAGTTTGTGGAACAAAACAGTGTACACAGCATCAAGGACCCTGAAACTCTACAAACAGATCCTCACAGATGAATGACATTGTAGTTTAGGAAGAGATTTTAAGGCAGCTGAGGTACATTTTCTCTTTGAGTTCAGGGAGAAACTCGTATTATCTGATTGTTTTCAATGAGAGGCCAATTTCAGACTGGTGCATCCTTCATACTTGGATACTTGTATGTTTGTGCTGAATGAGAGAAAGCGTGAGCACGCTTGTGTCCCTGTGGTATTTGTACACTTGTATCATCACATGATTGGGCTCCACGCCTGAATCACACTGACATTTTACTAACCACAAATCCCATTTGATCCACTGACCTTGGCCTCAATTCCCAACTCAAGTAAAATTTCAGCGCCAGATAATAACAAATCACCAATGCCGGGCTCACCCAGGGATATTAGGTGCTACAGTACCACAGCATTAGCCACAGTATTTTCACTCTCAACTGGCGCTGCCAATGGCACAAAGCACTCTAAAGGATTTAAGGGATTGGACAGGCGAAAAAAGGGTGTTGAGTTCGACCAGTGTCTTGCAAGACCTAATAGACTGAATGGACTGAGAGCCACACACCCATAAGACTGCCAGAATTAACCTGGATTGCTGTGATAAACATGTAGCTGCTGAAATGCAACGTGACATGGGTGCATATAGCTCAGGGGGCTCTGCAGAGAGAGAGAGAGTGCATTTCACATCATGAATAAAGAAAAAAGACATGGTTCCTCACTAACTTCACTCACAGGAAGAGATAAGGAAAACATTTATGTGCAGATGCCGTGGAGAAAAAAATGATTACTTCCATCAAGTAGGCTATGTCTCCAGTGCATTTTTTTTTTGTCTGTCTGTCTGCCAAAAGGACGACAGAAAAACTACTGGTCCAGTTTTCATTGAATGGAATCAGGGGTGTAGCATGGGCTAAGGAAGAACTTATTACATTTTGGAGGGGATCTGAAACACAGTGACAGATACACAAATTATTTTTCACTCACTTCACTAATATTGTGAGAGAGGGTATTTGTGTTGCATTTATTTAATGTCAGAAATATTTGGAAAAAAATGTGTTTCTGGTCATATTTCATGCTCTTGTACATGTTGTTTAAACTCATATGTAATAATCTTAAAAGATTGCGCTGAGGTGGGATTTCCGTCATCAGAGTTGCCTGCTGGAAAGGGCATACATTTGACATCTGCTCAGGTCTTTGCATTGAAGTGAAAAATTCACACTAGTCTCTGAACATGTCATTAAAGCTCATGAACACTCTAAAGTCAAAAGTATGTTAATGCACTTTTGGCCTTGGTGGAGGTCTGAGCTCTCTCATTGCAATTCTAGTGAAATCTAGAAGAAAATCTTGTGTACAGTACTAAAGTTTTGTTCTACAAAACACTATACACACCATCCATGACGCTAAAACTATCCTAAATTTAATGGGTTTTTCCTTAGCTCATGCTTCACCCTTCAACCAAGTTTATTTAAAAATTGGACCAGTATTTTCTCCGTAATCCTGCTGTCAAACAGACAAACAAACAAATCTCACCAAAAACATAAAGTCCTTGGCGAAGGTAAATAAATTTTCTGATATGATAAAGTTCTTGCTGCTGGAGTTAGTGAATGTAGGTGGACTGACAGCGAAAGAGAACAGATAAGTTAAGTACAATGTTATGCACCAACTGGAGGCTCCTCTTAGCCGTTCAAAGGTTAAGTGAACACATTACCATATTATTCATATGTTTCCACACGCTTCCTGTTCATAAATGAACCAGCACACAGAAAAAAAAGCATAATCAGCCCCCTCAGCTAGAGGCGAGATACAGAGAGGAAAATACACAGTGGGACTTATTATGGAGCCTCCCAGCAGTGGACCATTGACACCACAAAGAGCAGGGTGTCTCCACCATCCTGCCCACAGTCTGACACAATGCCCAGACCCCAGAAGAAGGAAAGCCCCTCTGACGTGCACACTAGCTGGCATTGTAACTGTATAGCTCCTGTACATGATGTGTTCACTGTGTAACCAAAGTCTGAATGCATGTTAGAAAACACAGAACAGTTCATCTCCCCAGCGCTTTGTTATTTATACATCATGTTTCTCTCCTGTGAGGTTTCCCCAAACACACCGAGGGAAAAATATAGTTTTGTTGGTTTGTTTTGGTGATAATATTAATTAGCTTAAAGGTACCCTGAGGAGCTTCGTGTAAACAAACAAAGGTTATGTATACAAATGCATTGTGTTGATCCTTGAGCTCAAACAACTGTGCTGGATGAGTTTTCTTCCTCATAAAATATGAACAAATTGTTTTTCTGAGTGTTTTAATTTGTGGTATATTTACATACATGTTGCTTGCAGCGATGCTTTTTCACTGCTGATGAGCAGAATAGTGTGAATAGTGTACAGCTCCTACCTGCCTCTTCTCCACAGCAGTGGTGACTGATGGGTATTGTAGTAATTAGACCTCTCTGAAAAAATGACAATTAAAACTGACGGCTGTAATATAAAGCGAAGCCATTTACATTATTGCGCGATTGAAAGATTATGATTGAGTCTCATGTTTCTATGTAAATTAACACTGATTATATGGATTAAAGATAAAATATAATAGGAGTACAGAACAACTAAAAAACAATATCTCACCCCTCCAAAATCTGGTGATTGTAAACTTAATGTAAATATTTATTACCTGCATGAAATGATACAGGGTAATTAAATTAAAACTTTTTTTCAAAGTTCAAATTGACTTTTTCTGCACTGCAGTAATAATTATTGTTGCTCAAGCTTTTGTCCAATTTGATTAATTTAATTTACCTCTGGCAGCTCAAGCAAGTGCTGGGATAATGTGGATGAGTAAGTGTGTTTGTTTCTAACCATATACTCCCCGTTTTAGCTCAAGTGCAGTGTTTCAGATGAGTAAGAGCCGAATAATGAGTTCATCTTCTACAATCCTTCACCTGAAAACCCTAATGGTTCAGTTTAGTTGTGCTCCAATCTCTCTTCTCTTCATGAGAAGGGAGGTACAAAGAAAGAGAAGGGTTTAGGGAGTGGAGGCTTCCTCTGAGGAGGGTGTGATTGTGACATGACGCCTTTATATCCAGCCAATTTTCTGCTATAACCTCAACTGTTCCGTTCTTCATAGTTACACAGCGGTTTTCTCTCGATGGATGGGGAAATTTCAGGAAGCTCTCTCTTTGAAGAAAAGATGGTGTTACACAGCATGATTTTCTTTTTATTTTGATTATGGGTGCAGTGTGACAGCGGGGGGCCTTGTGCAGCATTATAAGCTACTGCCAGCTCTGGAGCAATGACTCACGACAGGGCAACGTTTGCTTCAATTGTAAGTATGATAGCAGAAAAAAAATCTTTAAAGGTGTAGCTGATTATTACGTCTTTTGACAAATTGTATGCTTTAGGCATTGCACATGCACTATGTTTTAAGTTCCCGTTCTTTTCAGCTGAATAAAACTGCCACATAAAAATGATGTGGTTTACAGACAATTATGAGACAAGAGGCAATTTCACCGCATGGTTCAATTCTGACTCAACTCACTGGGCACTTTTACAACAGTTTTTGAGCTGATATTTTTTTAATTGGGGTCAAGTGGATGAATAAAAAAAAATCACTAATGAACGGCAGCATAGACAGCTGTTTAAATGACACAGATATCCTGCTGCATATGTGTTTAAAATCCAGTCTGTTTTGTTTGGCTGTGTGCAGATTTCCCTCCCTCAGTCAGTGAATACTCAGTCAAGTCATACTGATATTGTTGATTTCTTCCCATGAAGCTGACATGACAACTACTCAGTAAATCAGTACATTTCTGCTGTCAGTCAGCTGGTGGAGGCAGTACAGCTGCTGCTGACAGACAGCCACCTGCCTCCACCACAGTGAGACAGAAGACACTCACAGACAGACAGACAGACAGGGAACTTTGATTGGTCAGTAAACACATCGTTAATATTCTCAAACTTCATGCACATGA
>JAOWBC010000383.1:4389174-4416560 GCA_028566105.1 Hypoplectrus providencianus | reverse complement strand
TCATGGTGTTATTGAACATAGCAAAAAAAAAAAAAGAAAAAAAAGAAAAAAAAAACTTTTTCAGAGGATTTTCTTAAAATGTAAATATAATTAATTAATTAATTAATTAATTAATTAATTAATTAATTAATATATTATTATTAACATTAATTGTTTTTATTAAAATAAATACATTAAATATATTATTTACTCAATTAAATGAAATACGTTAAAGGACGTAAATCCAAAGCATTGCTGTGAGACAGGACACAGCACAATGATCTTCATTGTCTTTTTTCCTGATATTTGGTAGCCATAATGTTGTTGAAAATAAATCAGTTGGCCAAAGCAAACTTGTTTTCATATTTATTCTGTCAGAAGATATTTCAAGCATGAAACAGTAATTTGATCAGTCAGTGCTGCAGTGCCTAAATTATTTCAGGAAGCTTCCATGAGTCACAGACAGACTGCTTCATTTTATACTCAGTCTGTTGTCTGGCATCAGAATCAGAAAAATGTCAAAGACAACAACGTAATCATGTGTATTGATGTATAATTAAAGTGGCCATGGAGAGGAGGAGGAGGAGGAGGAGGAGGAGGAGGAGGAGGAGGAGGAGGAGGAGGTGATGAACCGAGATTTTGGTTGTCAAAAACCATCAATGTGTCAGAAAAGTGCCCTGAAGACGCAGGTGTTTGTGTTGTTAGATTCATCTGACACTGTGAGATGCAGTGACACAGTCCAGGCTGACAGAAGACAGCAAACTGCTGCTCCTGTTAAACAGTCATAAGTTGGGAGGCTGGTCACTGTGGACCTGTGAGCCGTGTCAGGTACATCGACTTTGTTCTACATCTGGACACACCTGGCAAAGTTAGTACAGCAGAGTACAGTAGCAGGAAGCAGGCAGGCCAGGACATAAGCATCAGTCCAGAGCACTCAGCCCTGTGAACGGTGCTGCGAGCCTCTGATTGAAGAGCCCGCTGGAGTTAATGAACCAGCAGGAGCTGATCGATCTCAACATCCCACGGCTGCACATCTTCCTCATGAGTGACGGGGCAACTTTCTTAATATCATGAATTGAATTATTTAAAGGTATATTCCCTTGCACTACATTTCTAGTAGATTTGGCAATACCTGGTGAATAGTTAGTGAATCTGACAACATCATGATAATACAAGATTCAGAGGTTGATCTGAGATGATGTGATTATTGACCATTTAGTGCAGGTAACATGCTTATTGTTCATACAAAGAAATGCACTTTGATCTGAAGACAACCCAGTTGATCATGACCTAGAAGTTGATGGTTCAGGCAGCTAAATCTAGTCGCTGTAGTAATCATGATAGGAGCAAAGGAGGAAGTCAGTCCACTTTGTGTCAAGAGTGAAAAAGTCCGCGACAAAGATCTATCCATGTCATTGTGCGTAAACTTTTGTTTAATAACATTAATGAGGATATGTTGCTATTATATATTGTATTCACATCTAAATGTTCCTTTTTCAATGACCGGGTTCTTTGAACTACTGGAATGGCGGACTCCGTCACCGACAATGCAAGCTGAGATAAATGGAGACAGCCAATGAGTGGGAATACATTTAATGGCCATAGTGAAATAAATACTATCTAAAATTGTATTCGATATGATGAAAATTGTAATGACTGCACCTTTAAGGATAATGTTCTCAGCTGGGGTGATCCTGGATATCTTTGATCTTGCAGTCATGCATTCGGTGCATTAAAATGTAAAAATGCTTTCTCACCTGCATAGCATAGAAATAGCACTTGAGCTCGGGATGAAACTCACCAGTTCTATTTGTCTGCCATCTGTTACACTGTCTCTAGTGCATGAAATTTGCATTTATCAGTCCACTTCATATTCACAAAAATAATCTGAACATGTGGTAGTCTTGCCCGGTGCAACATTTCAATAAAAATTGCCTCCCCTCAGCATCTCTGATTGAACCCATTTTTTCGGCGAAGGCATTGAAGCACTAAAATAATCAGTGTGGGTGTGAAATCAATAGTTAGATCAGTTTTAAATAAATATATTTCTACCTGCCCTCTGCCTCCCCTCTGCAGCATTTTAAATAGGTTTGATTAGAGGGGTTATCTGTTTCCCCTAAATCTGAAGGGATGTGAGCGCTTACGCCCTTATTAAATCTTAAATGTAGCCATGCTGCAGTTCAGTGCACACGTATAGTTCCTTTCCTGAAGGGTCCAGCACCAATATGAGCCAGTGTCATGTATTCTATAGTGAAATCTTTGAGATATCCCATTTCTCATTTAACAGTAAATGACAAACCAATCTCCTGGATCATTTCCATTCAGCAGCGGTCGAGTCTGTTTATTGGATTTTAAAGCTTTCTCTCTTCTGCTAACTGGAGATATTTATCCTGTGGTTTGGTGCCTCTTTCTGAGCTATAGAAATCCGAAGCTGCACTCTTCAGCTCAGGGATGGTGAATGTGATGTGCCAAAGAATATAACTTTGTTACTCAATAGTGTCCGTTCGTTCGAGGAAAAAGAAAATAAGTATTTTTATTACTATATCCTAAACATTACAGGGTTTATATGGGCCGATTAAAACCAACTGAAAAATCAAATGAAAAATAATTACCTTTAGTAGAATCACAATATTTCACCTGTAAACTCTCATGTTTAGTCCCACTATGACAGCTGAACAGCTGAATTGTCAATCATCTAGTCAGGCATATCAAGAATTTTTTTTGAAATATCTGAAAGCGACTCTCAGACAATCATTCAAAGGTGCAGCCTTGATGAGAATTCCAGATAAAATTACATTTTATTCTCAAAATATTCATTTGCACTCAGTGTAAATGGAGCGTCAAAAGTTAAAAACATTTTTTAGATGTCTTTCCACCTGCGTCCTGTCACCTGTCAAGTCTAATCTCAAGGTTCAACCAAACAAATTTTAAAAAAAACTGGTAAGAGAGAGAGTAGAGTAATTATAATCACTCAGAAGATTGAGTAATTTCACGAAAAAGGGTTTAATCTTTACTTACAGTTTGATTTCAAATTATCATTTGCTTGGCCCTTAAACACTGAATCTCAAAGAACTCCTTATGAGTTTCCACAGTTTTGAAACATCACTTGAGAGTCACTTTTAACAAATAAGTGCAGAAAAGCTCATTGTCAAAGTCTGTATAACTCTTACCTGAGGTACAGTCATCAAACAGACAATTAAGCACACTTTATATGCAATATTTCTGACTGAGAGGCAGGATTGGCAATTTACCCCAGTATTTTCTCTCTCCACCCCCACCTGAATGCACGCCTCAGAAGGAAAAAACACCTCAAAAACTTTGCAGCTTACAGTTAGTCTGCAGCTGTGCTTTTTGAACCACAACGGCCACTGCTGGGGTGAGAGATGGTGGAGAAACAGAATGGGAGAAGCCTCATGGGGCCTGTTCCAAAAAATGAAATGAGTCAGAGGAACCAAAATAAGCATGACTCATTTGTAATCTCAATTTAAGGAACAGACCCCTGCCTACACCCACGTCACTGGTGTGGCCACACTTTGCCTTCTCTGTGTATTATGTAAATAACAAACATGTCATGGCCAGAGGATCAGCTATGCAACATACAGTTAGCATCATGGAAGCTTTAAAAAATGGAACATCAGAACTGAAAAACTGTGCTTATTTATACAGCTGTTACCAGAATTATTTGAAAAGGGCAAATGACAGCTGCCAGAACATAAATCCATGACTTGCTTTCAGGTAATTCGATATACATAGTGAAAACACTCACTAGTGAAGGAAGGGAACCGATCAGTGTGTTTCAGTTGATTTCATCCATTCACTTCATTTTTTCCATGCACTGTTTGTTCTTATTGAAAGTACTAAAAAAATAAAGAGAAGTAAAGAGAAATCTTACCTCCAATGTATTCTTTTAGACTTATATATAAACTTGTGCCTTACGTTTAAAAAAAGAAGAAGAAAAAACTGAATGCCGTGAATGGCCTGAATGACTTCAAACAGGTCAAGTAAAAGCAATATCCTGACCTGTGGCTCTAACAGTGTTTTAATGAGGTTCCTGAAAAAGAGCTAAAGCTGCACAGCATTGTCTTCTGTTGCCAAACTTCACTGGAGCTTCCTTAATCCGCGCCTGAACGGCAGCTCAGAGTATTAAAAAGTAAATAATGAGACATGCTTGTGTAATGCACAGCATTTTGAGGAATATCAGCCCTTTGGGAAAGATTACATGTTACAAATCTGAGCAGTTTTTTGGGATGACAGTCACGTTATGATTGTGCAACAGTCTGTCGGCTTTAGATAGATTTAGATTTTTTTTTTCTTCCGGGCAGATAAGGCTCTTATGCGATGTAATTGGTGAACATACCTTGCTTTTTAGCGCTTTATCCACTCTGTCGCTCTCCATTCGTCCGGCAGGTAGCCTTTTCATTGGGTGTGAAGATGTAATACAGCCTTTTCATATGCCTTATTAAATGGCTATATGCACAGGGTAATCGATTACCCTCTGAATTATGGATGCTCGCTGCTTCACTGTACCGCTGCATGCCCAGTGAGAGAAGCACTTATCTGCATGTTGGAAGCTGTTGGTTTTGGATATACTGCAGCTGAAATCTTTGTGAGTTCCAATCTGTTTTTGTGTGGAATTATGTGATGTGCGTACAGTCCAAATAATATTTAGACTGTTAAATCCACTCCCATCTGCTGCTCAAGTTTAAGGACATTTCTCGTATTTATTTAATACAGGCACATACTGTGCTCCTGCTGGTTGAACCAATATTGTTCTTCATATATTGGCATGAATCTGCTTGCTTTTTAGTTATGTTTTTATCAGATCTCTATTGTTGAATCATAACCCTTTTATTTTTGTAAGTTTGGGAGTGATATATAAGAAAGATTCAAAGTTTTTTGGAGTGATTTTGTATTAATTTAATGAAAAAAAGTCCCTTGAGCACAGGGACAACACAAAGTCTGAAAGAGGATTAATATCACAATTCAAACACATTAACTCAGTTCAGTCTGTTGAAATGTTAGTAGCTTTACAGCAGTAATCCATAAACCTACAGTTGGATAGCTCCCTTTCCAACAACGGCACCATAGCCTGTCATTACGTTTCACTGTGGACATCATAACATGTTTATTCAGTTGACATTGCCCGGCTTTATATTGGTAGACATAAAGTTTAGGAACACAAAGTGAATTAACTGGACCAGCAAATTTCGGTCTTCTGTGAGGTAAAATTTCTGGTTTTGTCAATGGAGTCTGGTGGCTTTGAAGAGCACAGATGGATCTAACACTTCAGTGTGTTTTCCTGCTGCCCTGTCCACAGCCGAACATTGCCTAGCCTCCTCAGGCCTGCTTCTACAAAGTGCGGGCATGCAGACCTACTGTAGGTAAAACACTGACTCTGGATAAGTCCCTCATACAGCGCCATTTTAATGAATACAAACCATTCTGTAAAGCCCTGAGGCCACAAGGTGCTTTAACAAATGTTTTTTCCTCTAACAAACATGAAATAAACAAGAGGTACTGTAGTTTCTTAGGACGTGCATCTCTTATGTTTGTCAGATTTAATCACCGAATCTTTCACCGCACAGTTTTGCTTTTGCATTTTAACCTGTTTGCAGATCACAATGTGAATACCAAGCCTGGTGCCCCGCGTTTCCCTGTTGTAGTCTCATTACACCATCCTAAATTCCACACCTGTCAACAAGAGGCCACGGGGCAATGGAGAGAGAAAAATAACAAATATTGTGATCATTAATTCACCGCAGGTACTACATCCCCCCCAGACAACTGTAATACATGGAGGATGGCATCATGACGAGGCTCTGATCATTGTGATCACACGCTCTGTGACTGAGTGTCCCTCTGAGGTCCCTGAGTGTGCTGGACCTCATAGGGCTGCCGAGCCAGGCACTATATAAATCACAAGGTCTTATTAATGCTGCGGTAAAGGGCTTGTATTTCTTTTTACCAGCTGCCCCTTCGTAGTGCTCATTCATGTTGCATGATAAATGAGAAACTCTTAAGACAACACCCTGGTCACATCTTGGGCCATGGGCTCCCACTCTGGAATAACTTAACATGATCATGTGGAGCATGTTGCACTGATGCTGCATTAGGATGCAAAGGCTGCAACAGACAAATGTTTTGGCTACAGACAGGGAGGCAAGATGACCTGCAGATGACTCTTATGCACATCTTTTGTGAAAGATATTTAAATGAGATGGGGACTCTTTTCAAATGGCATGTTTTGTTGCAATCTTACAATGACAGTATAGATAGTTTTTGTGATTTCCCAGTCAACACTTATTCTATCAAGATTTTAAATGTGCTGAAATGTCTTTTTTTTCATATTGCATCTTTAATGGCAATTGCTCATTAACTTAGCCTATGCATTCAGCCAAGTAATTGAATTCCCTTTGGTTGTGGAGTATTCTTTCTCCATCTCTCTCACTCTATACCTACACCTTTGTGCAGCTGCACAGTAAAGCAATTAATTCATGTAATCTCACCCGCTGCTTTTTGCTTCATAAAATGGTTGAAAAGGCAATATTAATTTCTTTGGCTGCTTTGATTGGAGTCAGTGTGTTCAGTAATTTGTTGATGTGGTGTGTAGTTCCCTTTTTTTTTTTCCTCCTATATGTTCACAAAAGCTATAGCTGCTATGCTCAGACCCAAAAGATGTACTGTTTCCAGTGTGGAGCCTTCAGTTCTATGGTTGCTTTTGATTCACTGGATACGTGGGATGTATTATATAGCATAGCAAAGAGAAATTATATATTCATGTTTCTCCCTGTGGAGGACATCTAATTTAACCCCTTACCATTCTGCCCATCCCCCTTGTTAAAGGGATGGTGGTGGGAAACAGAGGATGTTCGGGAGGAGATAGTAGGTCAACAGCAGATGTTACACTGAACTGTTGTACATCATCTGAAAGCTGGGACCCTGCAAATTAAGGCAGCTCAGCAGTGTGTCTAGACATAAATTAGAAATAAAAAAAATAATTCAAATAAATTGTGAACATATATAAGGGTTTAGAACATTGTAATAAGTGTATTTCGAGGTGATGCTTGTGTCTAATAATTTGGTGCAGTAATTCTGTGATTGGTTTTACAGATTTTTACACTAGAATTGATTTTTAAAAGCATAAGGCACCATGGCCCTGAGGAACAAAACTGTTATGATTTTATATCAGAAAACCTACATGTTTTTCTGTGGAAGTTGAGCACCTCTATTCTGGAGACTGCGTAGAAACCCCCTTATTGTCATCATAAATAGGACGGCCATACATCCTCTGAAAGTTCTGGGTCTGTAGTTTGTGCTTGTAAAATCTAATGAGGCTGTGATTATCTTAGAGGTCACTGCAGCTCATTTTATACAGTGAGGTCAAGTTTAAAAATTCACTGAGTACAATAAAATTGCACTATGGGGACCAACTTGAATAAAGTTGGGCTCATTGAGTTGACAAGTGTCTCAGATTTCCAGTCATACGCAATTTATGCACTTCCAAGACTGTACAGGGACCTCACTGTGCAGAAATATGCAAATGACAGAGATTTTTGGGGAAGAAAATTAATCCATTTAGACTGAATGACCAATCAAAAAAACAGCCAATAGATTAATTGAGATACAAATATGCATATGTATAAAAAAAATAATAATATGTGGAAACTAATGTATAATAACAGTGCTTTCCGATTGCTCCGGCCAGACTATGCTTCTTTTTGCAGTCGCATCATGTCGACTGTGCACAAAGCCGCCGTTTATTTATTTATTTTCCTGTCATGAGTAAATCATGAACAGGGATCATCGCTGTCGTGCCCAGTTTGAATCTGTAAACATGCGAGCACATCACAAATAAAAATAAAATAAAGTAAATGTGACATCCTGTGAGAAACTTGGTGCACTGTGGGGAGGTTCAATTCAAAGACGCATTAAAATTCATGGTGGCCCTCATGCCACCTTCACATGATTACCTGCCTCCCACACTGGAGCGATGGTACAGGACATTCACTTGACATCGGGACAAAAGAATAAAAGGTACACAGACAAATCTCCAGGAGGACGGAGAGCGGGAGGTGAGAAAAAAAAGTGGACAGAGACACATTTCCTGTATTTTGTGGAGGCAATTTGGCAACAAATAAATTACACAAGCCCTCCTCTTGGTTATGCTGTCACGGCAGAGTGGTGAAACCATCCATTAGTTCTTCATTACCTGTCAGCCTGTTGCCACATGTTGACAGGATTTACGCCCCACAAGACATATCGGAGCGCAGCTAGCAGCACCCGCATGCATAGTCATTAGGACTTTCTGGTATAGGGGAGGTGGAGAACGGATGTCAACACACACGCTCATTAAAAGTCAGGTAGGATATTGGTAAACAAAATTCTGTTTACTTTGAATCAAACAGTGTCTCAGTAAATCCAAAGCCTGACAGTGTGACCCGTAACTTCTGCTTTGCACAGGTTCTCCACAGCGGGATTGGAATTCTAAGATGACATGAATTGGAGGAATAATGAAAGATAACGGTGTGAATGATCCGTGAGACAGATGGAAGGAGGATTTCTCAGTGCTTCCTCCTAATTAGCATGATTCCCTTTTCTTTGATACTATGTTTATTGATAGTGTTTGATTTGAATTTTTTTTTTTAAAGAGAGTCCTGGTGGCTCTCGGAGATGCCTCTGTCCAAAGACTTCTGATCTGTGTCCTCCTTCCGTTCATTCTGTCACTATCTAGCAGAAGCTGAAAAATGCAAAAAAAACAAAAAAAACAAACACTTTTCTAGTCTTAGCAACCACTCAAAACACTGTAACACCCATTCTCACACACATTCACACTGGTGGCCAGGGCTACCCTCCACAGAGCCACCTGCCTCCATCAGGAATTCAGTCATACATAGATGAACACAGCCCCTGGAGCACTTTGGGGTTCAATACTCCAGATATTTCAACATGCAGGCTGCCATGGTCAGGAATCCAACCATCGACCTTCTGTTCAAATCCCCAACTGAGCCGTGGTGGACCAAGGCCGCCATGTAACAAGATACGCAGCGAATTCGCCTGTGATTGGCACGTTCTAACAGTCCCTAATGGGAGGAGGCCCTGAGGATGGGCTTGGTATTTACATTTCAGTGCATCAGAAAAGACACACTGCTGTTTATTTACACAAAAATATCTTAAATTATAGTATGCATATAAAGTATATTGTGTGTATGCTACTTGTTGCAGTGATTGTTTCTTGGATACCAGGAGGAGAGTACACATGATATGATGGTGTGAATGTGCATTCACACTTCATAATGAGTTGCACTTTTATTTCTGAACTGCTTAGATTTACATTCTTTTGTTTTTTAATACTTCATCTCAATCTGTCACTACAAAATCGTTGCCAATATAGCAGCAGATGTCCAGACTTGTTTTCAGACCAAGAAGGCTACATTTGCATAGCAATGTAAGAGTGTGTATTTCCCATTGATTAAAGATGAATTCAAGGCTTTAACAAGAACACTTCTATCTTCTGTGGTCACTATGAGCAGCCATGACACATTCAGCTGAGTCACCAGTTAACACAGTCACTCATTGAATCGTAACACCAGGCAGGAAACTCTTCAACTGCGGAACAAGCTTCCACACTACCTTGTCAGTGTTGTTAATGGTTGATTACATTCACTATTTGCACAATAATACTTTCAGTTCACTGTTCACCAACATCTGTCCAGTCTGGTACGATAGCCATCAACTTTAATACCCTGAAACCAATATCTCGTTACAATCCTAGTGTGTTGTTTTTTTATCTGCTCAGGATCTCCTGCAACCATTTTGAAAGCTTGATGATGAACGACCCCCCCCGCTCATCCAGACATGCAGCTTCCTGTACAGCACACACACAGCTCTGTCTGCAGGTCTGCGCTGGCTCCAGCTGACCTCATTGTTCTCATGCTTGACTGACTCCCCCTGCTTCTCTAACTTCCCTCTCCATCCTCCCTACTAGCCTTAGCCATCCAAACAGCTAGCATCTCCGGATGATGTATGTTTTCATTCTCCAAACAGCCAGGAGGCTGTGCAGATCTTGTCAGTGAGCTCCGAGGCGCAGGGCAGCGCTGGGCGGCCTCTGCAGAGATTGTGCTATAGCGCTCGCTTCGGGCCATGAAGGCAGAATGACATTATGCAGAATGTGGGCTGCATTATGCCCATGTATTATGACCTTTTTCTCCCCCCTGTATTGCATTATGAAAAGAATGAAAATATATCGATGATCTCTGCAGGGGTTCTGTGTTCTCAGCTTTTAACCGAATCAGAAGCTTGACAGCACGGTCTGAGGCTGCAGAGACAGATTAGAAAGCTTCTGCTTGCTCAGTCACTTTTGGAGTTTAATATACTTGTTTTGTCCTCCAGGATTTCTAATTTTGGATTAATTTAGTGTGTGTGTTTTCCCTACCATTAGTGGGCGCATTCCTACCACCCACCTACTTAATCCCCACCATCAGTCAGGAAACATGACTTTAAGGGCTGCATGTTATTAAAACTAATTGAAAACTGTTTCACACCTCAAAGCAAATTAATTCCCCAAACTCTCACCCAGTTATAGTAATTTAACTTTTAATACAAAGCAAACAGCACTACACTGGAATGTGTATTGAAATTCTCTCACTGTACACAACGTAATTACATAAGATTCAAGAGTACAGTGCCCTTGTTCATTCAAACTGTTCATCGACAAAAAGGAACCTTTGTATTAAGCCGTGCTGATTTTCTATTGTTGTTTGTTTTAGTTTCTTTTTTTTTTTATCAGATTGCTTTTTAAATTTAAAAAAGTCGAAGTGTCACTCAAAATGCGGTACACAGAGGATGGCCTTGTTTTCAAGTTGCCTTTCTCCCTTTTACACCTAATTTACTGTTGAAACTGTCATATATAACACCTTGCCTGGTCATGTTTAGCCCTAAACTTACATTACGGTGCATAAGTCATAGTCATATGCGATTGGTTGGAAGGCCAAGGGTGGTCACGCCAAATATTGATCTGAATCAGAGTTTACTTCTGCTCACTCACTTTGCATTCTGACAACTGATAAAAAATAAACTATTAGCATTACTTTATTTTTTGTAACATTCATATGTCAGCATTGTTTTTCAGACTTGCCTAAAACGTTTGCACAGTACTGAAGGTCGGTCATGTTCTGGCCTAAATTCAATGAAACAAGAGCCTTTCACAGCTTTCCTCTTGGCCAAGGCCAGTGGTGCATTCACTTGCTCCTTAAATGGTCCCATCTCCAGAGTACTAAAGTCATTTTTGCAACTTTGGTGTGTCCATGAGCTTTAGGTTAGGGGTGCACAAAGTGGATTTCTTTCAGCCAATAGCATTGTGAATGAATGAATGAATGAATGAATGAATGAATGAATGCTACACCCTTTTACCAAGTGAATGAAAATGTGACCTATAGATTTTCTGTAATCCTGCTGACAAACAAACAGCAGAGGTAACAGTTCCTACGCCCCATGCTGTTTGGATGCAGTTAACCCAGAGAGGCCTGAGTGCTCCGGTGTAAGAAGCAGTCATGAGCCTGATGCAACTCAGGATTACAGTGTGTTTCCTAGAGCAACACCACCAGACTCAGAAAAACCAACAACTGTGTTCAACATTGACACAGGCAACCCCGGTTCAGGCCCGAGGCTCAAGCAGCACATCAGAGAAGCCCGAAGAGGCAAAGTCCTTTACAGAGCAGCTTCCATGGTAAAATTTCAATCTGTGGTCTACGGGGAACATTGTAATCTTACAAATTCATTGGGGGCACCAAAACCACAAAAACACATGCAGGGATTATTAAAATACTTACAAAAAAACGATGTGAGCGTGCTCAATAAAGGAAATGCATTTCCTTTGTCAGATTGTCGTCTTAAATGTGATGATTGGACTTTTGATAACATCCTCAGGGTTCTGCCTCAACCCCTCCCTTTTCTGATTGAAATATTCAGCATCATATTGAACTCAATTTCTTTGACACAGCAGCGTATTGTTAGCCTTGATTTCTTTTCATTTATTTCTCATGTCCCCCCCCCTCATGCTGGATCATCCCTCAAACAGGATGATGTGTGAAGGATGCAGCTTAATGGCTCATATAGAAACCGTGGCCTCAATCTGCGATTCCTTTTCATTATGGCACAGAGGAAAGGAGTCTCTATTCTTAGTGTTGCCTTTGTTGTGTGTGTGTGTGTGTGTGTGTGTGTGTGTGTGTGTGGGGAGGGGGGGGGGGGTTGCACTTCATGCTTACGTTAAAGGTTGTTTGGCCAAATGTAGTCATAAAAAAACAACTTTGAAATTGTAATGCACATGGATATTTTCTACCGTTGATCAGGATCGAGAGCCCTCTAAACACTATGCAGATGTGTGAGCGTCTATTCTCTTTTGCTGAAGGCATTTCAGTTTGATGTGAGGAATGTTGCATGGAGCGTGAAATAGTTTCATAAAGCTTTAGGGAGGAGGTGTGTTTGATTCATAACTATTTCACATTTGAAATGAAGTGTACTTTCAACCGTGGCTTTTTTTTTAAGCCATCTGTTGTTTAGATGCCAAAATATAGGAATCTGCATATCTCAAAACTAATGAGAAACTAATGGCCCATCACAAAAAGTCCATGAATACGAGCTGTGACATTACGTGGAAGGAAATGATCCGGCATGCAGTGACTCGTCTATGTTTTGTTTCCCATTACACAAATAGCTTTTTGCTTTTCCAATGAATGCAAATTCTTTCTCCTCCCAGTCGACTTAGAAATCACCTCTACCTGTACACAGAGAGGAAACTTTTTCTTTCATTGGAGTCAGTGAACAGTCTGTACATTTACAGTGATATATTCAGTCGAAGGAGGACATAACTGTTTTTTTTAATTGGCCAGAACAGTGCTGCATATGTGTGTGGGGATCTGATGTGAGGGCTGGAGAAAATAATAATCAGACTATGTATGTAGCAGCTTTTAGGAAGTTGTAATAATTCTAAAGTTTTCACTGCACATCAGTAAATAGTATAATTTGGAGAGTAAGCTGATTACTTTTCTTGCCCTTACCTGAATAAGAAGATTGATGGCACTGTTTGTGTGCTTGTATAAAGTCTCGGCCCGGCTCGGCTCTGTCCAACAGTAGCTAAATTAGACTGCAGTCACCCAAAAAGCTCATTAATAAACAAGTTTCCTAATGTTTGTTTAATTCCTATGAAAACAGGAGTAAAAATAACTGTGCTGTGTTTTTAGTGGGGACTATTTGTGCCTGACTATTTAGATGGCGTGCCATTTCAATAGGTGGGACTATGACCATAAGACACTACATAGTTCTGAATATATTGGATTTTTTTTTTTCATCAGTTTTAAAAGTTTATCAGTTATCACAAAACCATCAGAGACATACTGTGTCTGTATTATTAATTAAATATCATTTTTCAGTAGGCATGAAGTTGCCACTCCCGTGCACAGATTTTCCTATGAAACCAACTTGTCAGTTGCACAGTTTTGTAAGGACTCACTAACAACATATCAATATGTAATTCTACTTAGTAAACTAAGTACGTAGTCAACTTTCAATGTGCTAACAGGCAGGTGTTGTTATCATGGGACAGAGCGAGGCTAGCTGTTTCTCTGTTTCTGATCGTATGCTAAGCTAAGGCAAGCTTAGTTAAGCTAACTAGCTGCTGCTCTTGGCAAAAACAGCAGAAATACATTTCACCCTCTTAGCTGTGAACAAACCCTGTTTCATAGTTGCATGAATGTCAGAGTTAACTTGTTAATTGTTTCATTGCCTACATGAGTCGTAACATGTGCATGTGGTGACTGAGTTGCTGTTCTCTGTGCAGACGGACTGTTCCAGCGACAGCGAGAGCGAGGACAACTTCATAGTGGTCCCTCCACGAGACCACCTGGGCCTGGCCATCTTCTCCATGCTCTGCTGCTTCTGGCCTCTGGGGATCGCAGCATTTTACTTCTCACAGGGGGTCAGGATACACACACCTACACACATACCACACACACACACACACACACACATCTATATATATAAACATTCACGTATGTCACTGCGGACGCCTCAAACACATCTGCTTCTTGAGGTCTAACATGAACAGGTGCATCCTCCCACTCACAAGTCCTCATGATTTCATGATTTCATAGACCAGCAAGCACGTAAATACACAAGCGCATGCTCAGTCCTATGTATGACTCATCAGCAGATGATGAAGGCCTATCACACATAAAAAAAGGACTGACAGCTGACTCTCTTGCTGCCAATGCCACTTTCTTTTTCTCTCCTTTTTACTGGGCGACTCATCAATAACTCAAGGCCAGTCTGTAATGGCTGCTTGATGCTCTGCAAACAGGCTGAAAGACGCCGTTAGGAAGCCTATATAAATCTCTTTCAAGGCCCCATCTGCAAACTACTAAAAATAAAGGAGTTAATAAAAAATACTCAAATGAGACGCAGACTTTGAACTAGTGGCGTTTTTAAGAGGATTGGAGATGAACCCAATTACAGGAGTGCCCACGGATTAAAGGTGATGTTCCCTCACGCACATTAAACAGCTTGTTTGAGTGGCTGCGTGAAGAAATGCATGAAACACACTGAAAACACAGCAGTCCTCATGCAGGAAGTGATATAGGAGCATGTTCTCATCATGCTCATGTCCACGATTTGTCATTATTCAGTGAGATCCCTTATACACAGGAAGAGAAATTATTATTGTTTGGAGCACTCTTACAAAAGATAATTTTAAAAAAACATCTTGTTTTCACAATACACAACTCGTATTTGCAATGCAGTTAACTAGGGCTGCTTGATTATGGTACAAATCACCGTCCTGATGATTGTGTTCAGTATTGAGATCAACATTATTTGCCTTGATTACTTTTTTGATTCATCATACATCTCAGATTTTTTTTTTTTTTAATTATAGTCAAAGTTAATGAAAAATTCAATGAAAGAAAAAGAAAAAAATACATTTTAAAAAAATTTAAAAAGAAAATAAGTATTTTTTATTTTTATATTGTATTTTAGTATCTGTAAGTATATAAACATATACACATTAAAAAGAAAATAGCATAAGAATACATAAAACTAGTAGTATGTTTTTTATTTCTTTTTTATTTGTTGGCAGATTAGATAGAGTATTTGCACATGTCACACACATGCCTTATCCAGCGTTTGGTGTTGCTTATGCCAATACAACCTCAACACACCTGAGTACAAACAGATTTAAAAGTGAATACAAAGAAATATAAGAAAAGGATGTTTATTTCTGCCTGAGGCAAAGAGCAGTAGAAAATATCATTTAGGACAGTTTTAAGTACAGAACTTTCTAGCTTTTATGCAAAAAACATGGATGTGGATGATAACCTGAATTACATTTTAAGACTTCTCAGTTAAAATATCAGATCCTATAAACAGAGCTTTGGTGTTAAATCCCTAAATGGATCAGTTAATATTCCCTGGGCAGCAGATTGACTCTGATAGTAGGATAAGCCACATGAATGTGAACTGTAGAGATCCTAGTTATTTTAGAGAACAAACCCGTGTGATTGTAGCGTTCAGTCTGTCACAGCATGACGAGGCAGCGCCGCTCATCTGAAAGCTTAGCCGTGACATCGACAAACTGCACATAATAGTTGTCTAATGGATTCGAACTGGACTTCCTCGGTTCCTGCAGCTCTGTGGGAAACAACTCCGATGATGATGTGTCAATCAAACAAAGAGCACAAACATCACTTCCTGTCTTGTCCCGAATCAATTCTGCCTCTTTATGTACATCGTCAATAAGAAAACCATCACGTTTAACAGCCGCCACACATGCAGCGTGTGTTTAAAGGCACATGTGAACACACACTGTAAACACACACACATGCGAGACGGATGAGCTTTTCAGTAAATTGCTCTGCCGTTGACTATAATTCTTATCAAAAGCCCGGGCATTTAGTGGACTTATCTGCGGGGGCGAGCAGTCCGAGGCAGATGAAGGCAGTCAGTGAATTATCTTGTCAGGAGCTAATTTGATTCTTCCTGGGTAATTATGGGGAAGTGATGGCTGTGTTTAGGGATGGATGGCTTTTCTGCCAATCTGCCTCCTTTAGAAGGTGCCGTCCAGAAGAGCTGTCAGGAAAAGATATGGTGGGAGTCTGGGATCGCTTCATTTTATAGCTCAATAACCCACTTCACTGGTCTTCATTTCATTCAGTCGTTCAGGGAGCTCCCCCCCAAACTAAATGAATTAATTCTGTAGGATTTAGAGCGAGGATATTGTAAGTTCTTGATTTGCTGTGTGAACTTCGGCACTGAGAGAAAACTGTAGAGATTTTTATTTACCAACAGAGTACAGTGCCATTTTTCCAGATTTCTCTTGTACTAATACATTTTGACAAAGCTCAAGTTATAAAATACTGTATTTTATTTAAAAATCATACAAATTTCTGATTTGGGGTTGTAGTTGCTGTCGTAGTTGGCTAATCATGTGTCACATTAAATTGAAGATGATTGGCTGTGACAAAAACCAAACAAGTAGTTATTTTTACAAAAAAGCATTTAATGCAGATATTTAACTAGGGTAGTTTTATACCTCTTGATACTGGGTTATTATGAACTCAGAAGTTTCTGGGTTTTTTTTTTTTGTTTTTTTTGCTGCTGTCAGATTGCCAGGAGTAGGGGGAAAATGTTTTTTGAGCAGAATAACACTGTTCTTATGTCATTAATCCTAAAAATTAATGATCATAATAATAATAAAAAAAACAGAAAGCAATGAAATTTAAAGAACAAGGTGATTTTCTTGGCTAATTAATTTATTTTTCAGATTTGTATTTTCAATCTCAGCTGTATTTGCAGTACAAACTAAAACTTTTCTTGTCCTCTCCTCTCTGGTCTGTGTGCACCTCAGTCAAAGTTTCATTGCAGGGGCTGGGCTGGTTTTACATAGAGAATGACTGAAATTTCACTACAATCTACTGCTACTGCCGTTTTATTATTATTGTAGTTAAAAGTGTTAAAAGAAATCATGCTCTGATACACAGCTGTAGTGACAATGAGTTTTGGAGGGTAAATAAAAAAAGTTAGCCTAACAAACCTTGTTTCTCCTCCTCAATGATTTTTTATAAGCAGATGCATTATGGAATTAGATGAGGGCAGCAGAACGAGCCGAGGCAAAAAAGTTTTAAATTGATAGCACATCAGCTGCGTCACTTACTCCGAGGACATTTTACAAACAAACAGCTTAGCGACTGTAATAGAGTCTGCGGATGGCGGATCAATAGTGTTTTTGTCCCGATGGAAGGTCAGAGCTTGTCAGACAGAGAGAGCTGCTGCACGGCTTCCCAAGGAGACGCGTTTGAGTGAGGGCATCAGCAAACGGGCGGCCTGCTTTAAATACGCTCACATCCTCTTTGCCAAAGACTACATCTGTAATTCTGTGTAATGTCTTTATGGTGCTTTACTGTTTTAGGATTCAGCGTTAACCGCCCACACACACACACACACACACACACACACACACACACACATCTGATAATGACTAAAATGCCGTGGATATCTGGGGAGAATTAGGTTGGAGCATCTGATTGGGAGGCAGAATTGAGTTTCAATTATTGCCACTAATAGGGTGAGTGTTTTTGTTTGGGGATGCTGATAAATGTTTCTCTCGGCTCTGAGACATCTGTGCCGGAGAGCGCAGAGTTGAGAAGCGCAGCGATTCCTTTCCTCGATTATGCAAATAAGACTCCCCTGAAGTTATCCTACAGCATACAAGTCATCATAATGGATGGAAATGAATGAGCTAATTATTGCGAAACAGTTTATGTATTTGCACGCGTGTCGGTGTGGTGGGAGGTCGAGAGGCAGACACAGAGAGCTGGAGAGAGAGAGAGAGAGAGAGAGAGAGAGAGAGAGAGAGAGAGAGAGAGAGAGAGAGAGAGAGAGAGAGAGAGAGAGACAGATTTGCTGGCTTTATGTGTTGTTTATTTAGAAGAAAACCTGTTAAGGGTGCTGAATTGACTCCGGAGAGCGCATCGCTATATGAGTCTCGGTGCCGCTAAGTCTGAGATGTTATCTTTTTTTCTATGACACCACATTTCAATCATTTTGTCAAGGTTGTGGAGATAAAGCCTTAATGCTTCTAACCATTTCCCTCTCAAGGGGATTCAAGGAAAAATCCTCCACAATGACATATACGGTACATTATAGCTGATGCTCCCGGAGAAAGAGAAAAAGCACATGCACTTTTAAGCTACTGTACACATTATTATATTCAGTCCTTCATAGGCATGTCTCCTTCAGGAAGAGCCACAACATGTTTATGTTGTATTATTCATGTGAGGGGAAGAAAAGAATGAATGAATCAATTACAGTGTAATAAATGCTTTTATTAGAGGAATGAAATAACAAGCAGCTCTGCTTCCTGGTTGTGATGCAGGCTGTCCACTTTCACATAATGACTCTCACTGTGGGGAGGCGTTAAACATAGTCAGAAGGAGAATGTGCTCCGTCTCATTTGGAAGGCACATTCAGACCCCTTTTCGATAAGGCCTCATCACAGTGCTTTTGTTTCAATAATTACTGTATTGACACAGAAGCTAAAGGCTCGGCTCTGACATGTTTTTTGTCTACATTTGCTTCCTGACCTTTCGAGGCATTTGTCTAAAGAGCTTTTCTCCCCAGCCCTCATCTGCCCGTCTTTGTCTCGGACTATTAGGCTTTGTCTTCTAAAACCTTTTTGGCACTAATGAAGCGTTTTGTGCAAAGTGGGAAAGACCACACGTGTAGTGTTTTTCACATGTTACTACCATCATTAAAAAATGGCAAAATGACATTTTTATACAGTGGATACCACTCTATGTTGGCTATAAGCTGTTGTATATTATAGCTGCTTTTTTTTTTTCTTTATTTGTCATGCAGGTTACCATCCAGTTTATATTTGTTTACAAGAAAAGGGTGACCTCAAACGCAGGTTCATTCCACATGTGCATCCTCTTAGTAGCAGCTGACCGTTTTCTCATTTAAGTTGACTACAAGAGGAAGCTTGAGGACACTGAGTGAAACTTTGTGGATGCAGATGGCTGAAAGAGCTGCTATGCTGTTGCATCTTGTTGCCTTGACGTTGACAGTTTGTCACTGCTTCCAGGAGGCTGCGTTTACAGTAGGCAGCTGGAAGGCAAACTAGCTACGACGAGGCAAAATATCAAAGGAGTAAAGTTAAAAAAACAAATAAAGTACCATAGTTTTGAGTTGGTTTAAGTTCACGAAAAGACCCAGAAGGAAAATCATATTAGTAGACTTCCTGATTATTATGAGCAATTTGTAGAGGAAAGATTCTGTTCTAAGTTGAGTTGAGTAGTTGATCTTTATAAGCGTGATCACTATAAGGAATTGTCATTTATCATGCTGCTGTGATTTAGCATTGACAAGCCCGGACAGTGACACAGAGCAGGACTCAATTCAACAATTTTCTAAAGTTAGACAGAACACAGAACATTATGTTTTGCTGGTAGCATGAATCTCCAGTCATTGAGATGGCCTGAGAGTAGTCAGATAAGAAAGAGCTCTGGAGAAAAGCAGGACTGGTTCTCTCGGATAAATTGTGCCATTGAGTCAAACAGATGCTACAAATAGTCAGACAAGTTAATATGACAAAGAACAGCTGTTGTACTCATACCTGCATTAATATGCGCTATAGTTGATGTATAACCCAGGTGACCGTGAGCCTGGAGGTGCGTCACATTACTACATATGTTGCTGGTCCTCTCCAGGGTGTACCCCACCTCTCACCCAATGTCAGCTCATAACGGCTCCAGCCCCCCAGCCCATGATCCGATAAGCAGTTTAGGACAATGAATCTATGAATTCCTTCAATAAAAAGTATTTAGAAAGACTGCCTATGGGTCGAGCAGCTTATGGTTACACTGTAGCAGCGTGTGGCAAATAGCACTGGTCTTTGTAAAATTGGACTGCTTTCAAATTGATGTTCGTTTGCATAGGAAGAGGCCAGTTTTGCTCAAATTGTATGCACATTGCTCCATTTATTTATTAGCAAATAGACACACAGAGACGTTATGCACCTGGCAATTGCTTGGGAATTAAATAGTTTCTTTTTGTCATATTTGCACAATTTTAGCAAGCTAACAAAAACACAAAAATAGCTGTGCAATACTTCATGAAGTTCCACGGTGTTACAATTCCAACTACATGAACATCTCTGGATGTGCGCTCCTTAAAATCATTCTTGCTCGCAAACTGTTGTATGAAGAAACTTTGCTATAAAAGTGCAACATGTCACTGCCAGAGTTGCCAAACGAATCATTTTCTCTCCTTTGTTTCTCTCTGCGCTGTTGCTTACATAAACGCAGGATTAAGTTTCACCATGGTGACATGCAACGTTGCGATCGAGAACTCACATCTCTTTCCACTGCAGCAAACATAACAAACCACTTGAAATGAGTAAGCAGCCATTCTGCAGTTAGAGGGGAGTCTGTTCTTCCTGCATGTGCTTTGCAGCACAGTGTCTCGCAGTGATGTACAGTCTCTGTCCTCTGTCTTATTCTCATATGATAGAATAAACCCGGGCTTAACACATCACACTTTGTGTCAAAAGTAATTTGCTTCTGTCTCACTGAATTGACTAGCTACAAAACTGTAAGGCAGAAGGATCCAAAATGGGAAATAGTGAAGTCTAAGTTGGAGTTCAGTGTCTGGGGCTCTTCTGGCTCTGTATGCATGACTGTAGTGCAAATGGGCAGAGGCCATGAATAATACAGTATTTTTTAAATAATTCTAGGTACATTGTACAGATGAAAAGGCATCAGTAAGTATTAAATATTCATACTAACCAAAAAACATCTTTATAGTTAAGAAAAAAAAACTGCCACATAAAAAGAATTTTGACATTTAGCCTCTGTGAGCTCTTTGTTATTACCTTTTAAATTGGTTTGAATAATTGAAGATTGATTTTTTTTTTTGTTTTGTTTTGTTCCTGACTTGATTCTGAAAGGTTCACTCGCTCACTGCAGGCTCTACCTTCAGTTAGCCATGCAGAGCATACCTAAAAATAAAGAGAAGCCACAGGGTCAGCTACCTGGACCAGCTGGCTTCACTAAATGGGGGAAAGCAGTGGCTCCTTTCCAAAGTCCTCCCAGATTTCTGAGCTTCTCGTTCTGTTCTGATGAGCGAGGTTAGGCATCCTGCACAGAAACCTCATTCAAGCCACTTCTATCTGCAGTCTGGGAGCTTGTGAGCAAAATTGAAGGTCGAAACAAAGATTTTTTTGTACATCCCCTCTTTGGTGTTTATTTTTCCATTCACTGCCTGATACAAAATCAACATCACCCAGACTCTTCATGTACCCGGCAGTCACAGTCCCTCTTAACCTCAGGAATGAATAAGAAACAGCACCTTGTGTACCTGGAGCTCCACTTCTGAAATGAATAGGACAGATTTTTAAAGAGATGACTGTGGCCTCCCAGTTGAAGGTCTGATGCCAGATTCATCACACATACACACACACACACACACACACACACACACACACACACACACACACACACACCAGCTCCATTATCATTAGAAAGAATTCAATAGAAAAATGGAGGTCATCCCACACACACACTGTTATTTCAAAGTGAACCGACGTTTATTCAGCACAATAGTTCAACCAATCTAGAGTTCTAGGTGCAATACATTATGTTGGTGTATTGGAACCAATGGAGAAAATGTAATAGATTAATATGTGATCGCATATGCGGCCAAATAGAACAGAAATGAGTTTAGGGCTTGACAATGGAAATGGAAAAAATATAACAAAGTCCAAACAAAGCCCACTCTGTGTGTCGTTTCTGCTCCACTGCTGACCTCTGTTCAATGATATTAACGAAAGGAACAAATCAAAACTGAAGAATCTCTCGCCTCCATTTCTCCCCTGACAAACAAGTTCATTCAGATAGTGAGATAGCTAAAGAATAACCATCATGAGCAGCAACAACGGGCAGGGATTCACTGTTGTATTTTCATGCAAAGTATTTAGATCCCGATAGTAACAAGTGATATGAAAGCAAGAAGCCTTTCAGTTACATAGCTGATGTTTCCTGTGTGGCTAATTATGTCAGCTCAATAGGAAAGTATTTGTCTCTCTCATTAACACACACTCCCACTGCTGCGTTTTGACTGGCTTTATCGTATTAAATACTGAAAAGAGACTTTAAACATAAAAAATCCCTCACATGGCACCTTTAACATAATTTACAAATTGTTTAAATCTGCTGTAATTAATATCTTTTAGCAGTGGATCAAAAGATTGGATATATATTGTGAAAGGGGACCCTGAACTCCAAGGCTGCACTAAGAGATATAAGTTGCTTAACACTGCAGTCAGTAGGAGTAAGGCTGCTGTTATTTATGCTAAATGGTGAGCACAACACCACACAGAGGACTTCTATGTGCCTATAGTGGGCTGTAAAATGCACTATAACCTTAAATACATGGTAACTGGGTCATGCTTATAGGCACCGGTATCTGGGAAAATAAAAAACACTCATGCAACAAAGCACATGAGGAATCTGCATTTTAAAGGCGACCTTTCATGCTCATTTTTAGATTCACACTTATTTTTTGGGGTTCTGCCAGAACATGTTTACATGTTTCAAGGTAAGAAAAACAGTTTAAAATCTTGAGAAAATTTTGTTTTTCTCAACCCACTCCTGCCTCTTTTTACCCTCTGTTTCATATGCTCTCTTCATGTGCCTGTCTCTTTCCTGAGTCTCCCACATTTTTTGCTCTTTCCAAAAAAAATTACTTTCTTAACCAAAAACTACACAACCAAAGATTACAGATGGCCCGGATGTTAGCATCAAGCTACATGGAGTGCATTTAAAGGGACACGGCAGTCATGTGCCTGGAGTAGATGGCCATAAAATAATCACAAACTGATGTCATCTGGAGCCAGATGACCTAACCCTAACTCTAATCCTAACCCTAACCCTAACCAGAAAAAAATTATAGGACAGAAACAAAGGAAAAGAATAAACCATGTGACCTCGTTCAATATAGATTTCAGTTTTAGTTTTCACCTTTTAGCACGTTTGTCTCCAAACAGTAGCAGCACTGTCGATGTGAACTCTTCTTATTTTTGGTTTGTCTTATAAGATGTTGTCCTTGTAGAGGTTTTCCATTCCCATTGATTAAAATTATGATAAATCCGCTTTTCTTATATGTCATTTATCATTCAGTGCTAGCAGTCGATATGACCACAACCTCCGGTCCTTGACATTTTCACACTAATTGCCATTTTTTAGTCCTGCCATGCATGATGAGCTCTCCTGGGTGAACTGCTCACTCAATGAGCTCATCCTCCGATTGCATTTTTTCCCCATAGCGCCACAGAAATAACAGACAGCTTCTGTAATTACGGTTCTTTTGAAAAATGGGTCACCCCCTTCTCTTGAGGTGCCTCTACAAGAATCTGACTTTCTTTTTCTCTTATATATTTTTCTTTCCAGACCACCAAGGCAGTGAACAAAGGTGACTTCCCTCTGGCCAACATCGCCTCCAGGCGTGCTTTGTTCCTGGCTGCCCTCTCCATCACTATAGGCACCGGTGTGTATGTGGGGGTGGTGGTAGCTCTCATTGCCTACCTTTCTAAACCAGGACACATATAGCAGGCGCACCTTCCCTCCAACACACCTCCGGGGAGCCCAGGAAGAGAACAACCCCCCCCCCCCCATGGGAACGACATTGCTCCTGCAGACTTCGAGGAAAAGTTTTTTGGGGGATGTACAGATTTTTCCCTCCGCCTTCCTTCCTTTCCAGCTTTCTCTCCCTACAGGCCCTCTGTCAGCCAAAATTAGCCACAGTGACTGGAGAGAGGTCAAGCTGGAGGGTGAGAAGAGGGGGAACTGGGGATAGACGGAGATTTTTTTGCTTGTTTGTTGTTTGAGACAGGGTTTGAGTAATGGAAGTATTCCATGTTGGAGTCCAGTTGCATCCCATTGACTCTCGTCTTCATCCTCTTTCGGCTGGTTTTTAACTTCCGCGACCCCTACAGACACATTAAGGAGAAGATAATGTCGAGCACTTTAGCAATTATTAAAGGAGGGTTAGAGATCAACACAAAATAACTCTGTAACCAGCTCTACGTTGTTGTTATTTGAGCTGCATTTAAAATCGGAGCGGAAGTCCCGTCCCCTGTCATCTCAGTGCGCCACCCTGACAGACTGACAGACTGAGCAGCCCTCATCAACTCAAAACTACCAAGGCTGCGTTTGTCTCTGGGCTGATTGCCTTGCGGCTGATGACCACACTCACAATTTTTTTTTTTTCTCATGACAAAGGAGGGGCTTTTATTTCCAGAGAAACTTCAGAAAAAATACAGACCTGCTGATTATAATTTCAATCAAAGAAGAAGAAAGCTCCGAGTGAGAGAGAAAAAAAAACGATCAAACACGATCAGAGGCTGTTTGTGAACAATATGCATTGGCATGAATTACAAGAAACTCAATGGAGCCTCAGGCCTGTATTTTACCTTTGAGAAGGTGTCCATCCATCAAAGATATCCCCTCAAATGTAACTAAATCTGTTCACGCCAGATATGGTTTTTTGCCTACGTACATGCAAATGTGCTTTGTTTTTTATGTTTGTCTTTTTTGTGTTCCCTGCTGTCTGGAAGGCACCTTGATTAATCTCGCTTTAAGGAATGTTCATTTATAGCCTTTGAAGTAAAGCACACATGCGAGGCGGCCAGATGGTCAGAAATTCAGGGGAAAACGGTGCACAGTGTCTCCCCCAAAAAGCGCTGCATCTGGTACGGCAACGTCAGCCATTCACAAGGGGCGAGGAAGTTATAAATCAGGTAGATAATATCATTAAAAGGCAGGTCTGACTTCTCCTCCAGGGCTGCGAAAACAAACAAAGAGTCGCAATCTGGCAGCTTTGAATTTAACTGTGATCAATTATTTGTTGCATGACCTTAGGTATGCCAGCAGTATACTGCTACGCATGATTGATTGGATTTGTTTTTGTCGGATCATAAAAAAAAAAAGCTGAAATTAAAATTGATCAGACCGCAAAAGGAGCTCGTATTTTGTGCAATGCTTAAGCCAACATTCTCCATTTCCATCACAAAAGAGGACATTTCCTAGTAATGTCCTGAGACAAGACAGTTCACAATTTCAAAGACAGACACTCGACAGACAAAAACACTGATACTCTATCTATGAAGGGCTTATTAATTACAGACATTTCACTTTGTGTTTTTATGTTGTAGATGCAGGCAGATGGTAGTTTGTGCCTCGAGAGGTGACATTATACACTTAGTTTCCCTGCACAGGTCCTGCATTAGTCATACCTGACATTTATGGTGCACAATTAGCTCCCTGTAATGGCTTTTTCTGAAGGAATGTGTACTCTCTGGAGCATAGCCCTAAAATAGCACAACCACATTAATTTCACTAATAAGCCACTTTTGGCGTCGCGTGTTGCTGTCAAATCCTGCAAGTAAACAATCCATTTACACATCCACGGCTCTGTGAACATTTTAAAATAACCATGTAAGTCAGTTCTGCTGTGTTAATGAAGAGTGAAAATTACCCGTATTCTACGCGAGGGGAAGTTTCCAATGCGCTTTGCTTAAATAGAACTGCAGCTAAGACTCAGAGCTTTTTATTTTTGCCTGGCTGAATTAAAAAAAAAAAAAAAAACAGTCCGATGAAGAGACGTTGAATGCTGATTGTTTGGGCCTGTAAGATTCACCTCATTGAGTTTCTGGTCATCTGAGAAGCTGGTCATTACACTGTATGTTTGGCCTTACCAACCCTTCGGACCACTCGTTCCAGTGGTAAATCATGAGCTACTGATTCCACGTCAGTGTACGCACACATCATGACCATCACTGTAACTATACTGAAAGACTCTGTCCGTCCGCTTTCATCTCTTGGAGAAAGTTTTATTGCTGATAATGATGAACATGCTTTGTGTTATGTAGCGTGTCATTCGAGATGATGTGTTTTTATCTGGCTTCTTTGGCAACCTGGTATTGTGCAATGTGTTACAGCAGTACGTGGGTTTCAGTGCTGTTGTTATTTCCTCCTCATCGTGATGAGTTAATGTCCACATCCATGCAACAAAGACCTTTGCCGAACGCATTCCTCAATGCCAGGGTGATAGTGCTCTCTTTGTGTCGTGCTCTTAAGCCGAATTAAAGATGACATTTTTTTTTTTATTATTATGTTCTGGGGATTTTTTTTTCCTATCTTGTGTGAAGGCAACATGTACATAGTGCAAATAAAGACATGTTCAAATGTAATGACAAATAAATCAGAAAGGAAGGATGTCCTTTCCTAAAAGCAAAATATTGTTTTTTTTTTTCCTGTGGTTTATATAACTGCACGGTCAGATTCATATCGGAAAAAACCCTTTCACGACCTGAGAGAACTGGCCCAGTAATTGAGATGCTCGAGTTGTCCTTAAAGCAAAAGCAAACGCAGACTGAGTCACGGAGTGTAGGTGGTTTTTGCCAGAAAGAGATGGAGGAGCAGCTGTGAAATTTGGAGCTGCAGTGTTCTCGTGGCTGCGTGCGGGAAAGTACACCTTTCTTTGTGCTGTCACCAGAACGGCTATTGAACATAAATGCAGAGCTACACTCGTCTCAACATTTCACACAATGAATAATGCTGGTACAGGACAAACTGACATTTCACACTGGGCTTTTATGTTATTTTGATAGTGACATTCAGGCAGTGGAGCAGAGCTAGGTGGGTGGGGATTTTCAGGTTTGTGCAGTGTTTTCCACAAAAGTGGTTCCTGAGCTTTTTTGGTCTCATATAGCAGATACAGCCAAAATATGTAAATGAATGCAATTAGATAACTATTTTTCACTTTTACTGAAACCCCTTGACATGGTTAAAAAGCTTGCATGCTACTGGCTCTCAATATGATGATGAATGTTGTATTTGATGTTAGGTCGCTGCCTTACAGTAAATCTAAATATGGTTCCTTATTAAGTGTTTACACTGATACTACTTTTTTGGACGGGGTCTGGTCTGTTACTGTCTGATTTGTGATTACTTTTAACTATTTCAAAACTGTTTCTATACTAATTATTTAAACCCATTTTCTTTGGCTTTTTTAACCATTTATCCATTACTGGTAGAGAAAAAAAATTGACAATTTATTTTACTTATATTCCAAATATTCATACTATTTTTGAGGCAATTTTAACATATTTTTCTTATCCATATAGTTAACCATTTCCACGTTTATGTATTGCTGAACAGTATATCTTATTAATACAACAGCTTATCTATTACTTTAGCAATTGTTCATTACTTTTACCAAACAATGTCATTCATTCATTTTCCGAACCGCTTCATCCAGGTAATCCCGGGTCACGGGGAGGCTGTGCCTATCTCAGCCGGCTC